>OU612046.1:122108259-122309670 GCA_914767935.1 Coremacera marginata
AAGTTAATATACCCCTTACGCAGTATGCGTTGGGGTATAAATATATACATAAATTCATTACGTGAATGCAGTTTACGGTAGCAGCTTCCAAAAATTTATATTTTTTTATTTAAAAAACATTTATATTTTTTCAATGTTTGTTCAAGAAAGGTACATAATATTTAATGTTTTCTTAAAAAATGGCGCAAAAGTTTGTGTTGCAAAAATAATTTAAATTCAAAATTGCATTTTGGCTTATTTTTATTTACATTAAACGCTATAGTAAAATTACGACACGAGGTCAAAAGAGATATTTATCTATGAGAAATTTCCATAAATGTTTGCCAAAAATTCGTTTTTGCTCTGATGTTTCAAAAATGTCCAATCTAAAAATGTAAATTGAATAAAATGTAAAATTGAAAATATACTTTTGCAAGCGATCACGATCACACACATCACGATTTTCCTAACTTTTCCTCATAATTTTTAGGTGTTGAATCTACATTTTGCTTATTTCGCCAAAGTTACCGGTTTGAAAGATGCACACAAAATTCCTTCAATAGTCTGTGAAAAGTTTTTTCAAATCGACGAATTAATTCAAAAATTATTTATATCAACTCCCGAGTAAAGCCGGGTATCTAGCTAGTAATAAAATAAAATCGATTATAAACGACGAGTACAAGCACGCACGCATACTTACAAAATTGACACGCACGCTGCAGAGATAACTTCTTTTTACGCTGAAAAAATTTCGTAAGTAAATATAGACACTGTTTTAATTATGTCCTCGTCATATATAAAACAGCAAATTCAATGAAACAAAAAAAAAACTAACAAAAATCCACAACGCAATGACTTTTTCAACACAAGAAATACGGCATACAAACTCTGCATTATATATGAAAAGAACAACCAAACAAACGCCAGTCGCTTTCGACGGCAGCGCAGTCGCATAGACTTGAAAAGTAGAAAACTTGATTTTTCTATCAACTCATGTAGGACAGAAACAAGAGATAATCAAGTCAGATTTATGATTTTTAAAAGCAAGTCGTGAGGCGGCCGCAGCGAGTGTGTTGCCCATAGAACCCTGGTTCGAATCCCACCTTATACAAAGTTTTTTCAATTAAATTAATTTTTCTGTTCGGCCGTCACCTCTCTGCAGGCTATGGAAAACCTCAGTGAGTAAAAACTGCCATGAAAAGCTTATTGAGAACATAAGCCGTTCGGAGTCGGCATAAAACATGTAGGTCCAGTTCTCGATCATTTGTGTTCAAACATTTCATAACACACACAACACAATTGATCGTAAGAAGCGCAGTCAAAGTCCTTTCAAGGGCTGAAATGGACATTTTTTTTTGAAGTCGTGACTTGTAGGGTAGAAACAACTCAAGATTCTACAAGTCAAGCCAAAACTTGGTTTTTTTCAAGTAACTTTACTTTCAAGTTACTTGTTGCAGATCTCTGGTCTGCACATATTAACATGTATAAAAAAAGTATTGTGATCGCGGGACCCCGGTCAGTAACAAAGTTCCTTACGCTTTTTCTTCAACTCCGAATCTACAGTCTTGCGTAAAAGTTTAAGACCAATTAAAAAAGTTGCCTTTGTACAAAATAGAAATAAAAATACACAAAAACAAATCGAAATCAATTTAAAATTTATTCATTAAAAAACAGTTCACCTTTTATTGAAACAAAGTCTATATAATTTTTTTGTTTTCAATTTGATTTGTGACAAAAAAAAATTATTTATAAAAAAAAACCCTGTGCTTTAAAATAAGACCACTGTCCACTATCCTTTAAAAAAATATACCTTAGCCTTAAGACAGCTTTGAATCCTTCTTGGAATTGCTAGGAATAAATTATGGATTATATCCAAAGAAATGCAGTTCCACTCCAAAATTCACTTCCTTTTTGCAACTCTATCTCCCAGCACCTTCCAAACATTCTCTATAATGTTCAATAAATGTCAGGACTGCGGGCAGGCCATGGTAAAACATGAATATTTTGTTGGGCGAACCAATTTGTTGCGATTCGACTGGTATGTGGGCGAGCGTTATCCTGTTGGAAAATAGCTCCCCTCAAAGGCATTTCTTCCTCCATGAATGGTAGCAGATTATTACTTAAAATGTTCACATATTCTTCTGAGTTTACCGTTGCCGTCACAATATGCAAATCTGTTTTACCATACCAAGATATGCCTCCCCAGATAGTTACCTTACCACCACCATACTGCAGTTGACCATTAACGCAATCCACATTAAATTCTTCGGATGCAAGACGTCGAACTGTCTTCCGGCCGTTTGGAAAAAGCTGAAATGTGCTTTCATCTGAAAACAAAACACTTTCCAAGCTCCGCTGTCCCATTCCTTATGGTCTGTGCACCAGTTTACTCTGCGCTTAGCATGTTCTCTGGTCAGCAAGGGCTTTCTGACAGCAGTTCTCTTTAAGCCAACTTTACAGAGCACCCTGCGTGCATGGCCTGGGTGCAATTGAGTTCCTGTCCTCTGATTGAGGCGTTCAGATAGATCGTTGCTATTTGCGGCGCGATCCTGTTTCACCAACCTATGTAGAACACGTTCAATTCTTGGAGTAAGTTTTGGTACCCTTTCAGATCGATGTTTATGGACAATGGAACCGGTTTCGGTATGTCGTTTGATGATATGCTGAACACATGTTTTGCTATTTTGTAATTGACTTGCAATTTCTCTCTGTGTTCTTCCATCTTCATGTAAAGCAATCACCTAAAAATTGAATATTATGGTCTCTTCTAACTAAATAAACCAAAAAAATATCAAACCATCCACAAAGTTTCATTTGGAACAGATTTTTTTCCCATTTTGTAAATAATATTCAAAATTTTAAGATCAACTCAAGCAAGAACATCACAACAAGTAAAATTTCACAGAAAAAAAGACAACCGCAAAAAAATAACTGTTATCTTTTATGCGAGAGCAAAATAAAGCGAGAGAGCAAAAAAATTCATGGCATCATGGAAATATTAGTGATGACGATAGATGGTCTTAAATTAATGCACAAGGTTTTTTTTAAAGATTTATTAAAAATCTCTAAGAAGTACCCTAATTGAAAACTTTAAAGCAGTAATACTTTAACAACTAACTTTAACAAAAATATTGTAAATTCATTTCGCTAAAATTTCCGTGTTTTTATTTTGATCGGGTAAAATTTTAAATTTAATTCTTCTCCAAATGGTCTTAAATTTTTACGCAAGATGTAGTTCGAAATAAAATGTGTATATTTCTTTTCAAATCAAAAAATCTAACAAAAACATCTATGTTGGCCAATATCGATGTTTTTTGCTTACGTAGTTATCAATAAAAAAAAAGTGTAAAATCACGGGCTTTACTTATTTAGAAAATAAATTATTAGAACGAAAAATACAAGTTATAAGAATCCGTATTTCGTAGATTTAGCCCCCAGCGACTTTATCCTGTTTTCAGATCTCAAAAGAATGCAAGAAAGAAATTCAAGTCTCATGATGAAGTAATCGTTGAAACTGAGAACTATTTTGACGAGAAAGAGAAATCGTGCTATAAAAGTAGTATCGAAAAGTTGGAAAATCGCTATACTCGTTGTATCACTCTCGAAGGCAACTATGTTTAAATAAATAGGCAAAATACATATACGGCTGACACGTTATTTTTATTTATCAGTCACATGAAAAAAAAATTATTTTTCCCGGCTTCCCCCTGAACAAAATTATGGCTACGTCCATGTGTATACTGTTAACGGACTGGTAAAAACCGAATCCATTAACAGGATCGAATATGTTAATAAAAAAAGAAAAAACTATATCACACAGTATATGAATCTGATGAATCAGACAGCTCAGATGATGATACGATGATGATACGTTTGCTGGAGGGAAGCTGCCCATAATACACTTAGTCTATATAATAAAGGTAGTTGAAAGTATTTTGCAGCAATTACCATATTACGAAATAAAATAAGCCAAGAGGCAAATGTACTCACCAACCACGGAACACCATAAATTTTGACGCTATAATAAGTAGACTTGACTTTGCTTATGCGGATAAGCGGCCAACTCACATCATTGAGCAGGAGTTGAGTGTCCTTCGACAAGGACATCTATCTATAATGGACTACTATAATCTAATTAACAAAAAGCTAACTTTACTCATCAATAAAACTATAATGACTCATGGCAATAGTTCACCACTAACAAAAGAATTAAATGACACACATCGGAGAAACGCCCTTCGCATTTTTATAACAGGATTAAATGCGCCTCTTTCCAACATTCTATTCTCTTTATCGCCGGGAGACCTACCGAACGCTCTTGCCAAAGCTCAAGAGATGGAATCTAATAACATGAGGGCAAACTTCGCCCTTCAATTTAATAAAAATATAGGATCAAAAGATCCTAACACTAGATTTCAAAACAATTTAAGATACCCACAAAATAATTATAATAGACAAAATAATTTACTTGACCAAAAAGCTTACAATAATTTTTCACAACCAAAACTAGAGCCTATGGACGTTGATAGAGGTTCTTCAATGTTTAGACAACAAACAAATAATAATAGGCCACCAAATAACTGACAAAAAAATAAGAATAATTTCAAACCACATTATAGTCAGCAAACTTATAACGCGTATAGGCCAAATTTAAAAATAATTCACAATTACAACAAAGAAATAACTACGCAGAAAAAAGACCATTTCAAAGCAACTCCGCGCAATTATAAAACAAACACCAAAGAATAAATAACATTTGCGAAAGTGCTTTTTTAGACGAAAGCCCCATCTCCCCTACATTTACGCCACAAGTGACAAAACAGGACCAGCTGCTATTGCAAAGCAGGAATATTTTGAAACTCCTATATGGAGTAAACAGTATCCTTATCCATTTTCTGTCAACGCATTTGTAAATAGAGCAATTCCATATGAAAGCGATCACCTTTTGGACGACCCCTCTCCGATTTTAAAATAAATAGTCTCAATCGATTGCCCAGCAAAAAATAATGTACCTACATATTTTTTTTTTTTTTTTGTAGTGACTGGTTTAGTGGTGGTGTACACCACTGTCATGTGACAAAATTGAAGAATTCTTCATAAGGGACCTCATTGAAAGTTGTTTTAAAAAAAAACTACTAAAGCGATCGCAACGAGTGATAGCTCGTTGGAAAGGTATTGAATCAGGCTTTAATTGAAAAATAAAATTTTCCTAATTTTTCTCAGAAATTTACCTTTTTTCCCATGAAAATTAAATTTTCCCATGAAAATTAAATTTTCCCATGAAAATTAAATTTTCCGATTTTCCACAGAAGCTCCTAAATTTTCCGGCTAATTTTATTTTTTTTGGATTCCTCATAATTTTTGCTTTAAGAATCAGCAATAAAAAAATGGGCCCCGACGCCTTGTTTGGACAGGAGAAGAGCATTTAAGAGACCACCTTGTTCTCATTGTTTTTATATTTTTTATAATTGAATTATTTTTAATTATTTAACATTATTTTATTTTATTATTAAAAATACATTTTAAAAATTATTTTACAGTTAAAAATACATTTATGAAGAAAAAATTTTTCTTATTTTGCTGCTTATACTTAATTACAATATTTATTAAAAATTTCAATTGTCTTGGCATCATTATAAAATTAAAGTAACTTTAAATTTAGCACGTCGGCAGACGAAGACTACCGCTTTACATTAATCGAGGTTAATTAATAGGTTCGAGTACACCTATTTGGTTAAGGACCAGAAAGAGATTGCTTTTAAAACAATATCTAGAACAATTATTAAAAATATCAATATCGGCTAACAAGAAATTAGTTGTGCGAAGACAATGAGCCAATGGTTCTTGCTGAGCAAAGTTGCTTCTCAGTGTATTGCAACGAAAGTTGCAATAAAAATTAAAAATAAAAATTAATCATAGCTAAGATACATTATATTGCAGTGAATGACATCTCTAATAAAAACAACAGAATACATTATGCGACGACATTCAAGTGAATTCAGACTAAACAAAGCACAACGTGTTTTATAGGAAGGTAAATTGATTTGCCAATTCAACTTTGAGAACAGATATTTAGAAAAATCTTTCTGGACTCTTTCCAGTCTCCGAATATCCGAGGCATATGAGGGATTCCATATGACACAACAGTATTCTAGGTAAGGTCTTACGAGGCTTTCAAATAGTACCTTGATTGTAAGAGGATTTCTAAAATCTTTAGAATTTCTCTTTAAAAATCCTAGCATAGAGTAAGCCTTGGGTATGACATAATCAAAATGATCTTTGAAAGTAAGCCGGCGATCAAAAAATACGCCTAAATCTTTTTTAAGATATACTCTATCAAGAATGATATTATTAATACTGTAATTATAAAATATAGCTGAACTGCTTCTATAAAAAGAAAACGATTGACATTTCTAAATATTAAGACAAAGATTATTAGAAGTACACCACGCGGCAACTGAGTTTAAATCAGTCTGTAAAAGACTACAATCTTCTACAGACTTAACGGAACGATATAATTTGAAATCATCTGCAAACAACAGACACTGCGAATAGTTAGTAACATGGTAAGATCATTGATAAAAAGTAAGAACAACAACGGACCAAGATGACTTCCTTGAGGGACACCAGATGAAACACTAATAGGATACGAAAAAGAATCATTTATTTTTACAAGTTGTACACGGTTACATAAATATGAGTTCAACCATTTAATAAACTCACCACGGAAGCCTAGACACTCAAGTTTGAATACTAGAGAGGCATGATGTACCTTGTCAAAAGCTTAAGCGAAGTCAGTAAATATGACATCGGTTTGCAAACGACTAACAAATGAATTAACAATATAATTAGAAAACAAAACTAGATTAGTAACAGTTGATCTACCAGCACGGAATCCATGTTGATAATCAGATAGAACATTAACAAAACATGGTGTAATTTTTTCACAAACAATTTTTTCAAAAAGCTTTGGAATTGCACAGATAATAGAAATTGGTCTATAGTTGCAAACGTCTTCCTTCGGACCAGACTTATAGATTGGAACAATATGAGAAACTTTCCAAGAATCTAGAAACGCTCCAGTGGCAATTGACTTATTAAATATTAGGTACAAAGGATATGCTAATGACTTTGCACAAAGTTTTAACAAAATTGGTGCAATACCGTCAGGTCCTTCAGATATTTTTCCTTTTATATTAGTTAGTGCAAGTTCTACATCAAATTCGGTAATGTTAATGCTACTTATATCACACATAGCGTTAGGCACCCTGAAATTGGAAACGTCAAAACTATCATTCGAGTAAGCAGATTTAAAGTTTTCTGCAAAAAAGTTACAAATAGTTTTGGTATCCTCTGAGCAATCATCAAGATAGCGCATTAGACTAGGCAAACCATTCGTTTTTCGTTTGGTATTCAAATAAGACCAAAAAAATGTACTATTATTTTGTAGTTCGTTTTCAGTAGACAACAAATATGATTTATAAACAAATTTGTTGAGTATGTCAAAATTGAGTTGGCAAGTCAAATACATGGATTTAAGTAGAATATCTTCTTTAGATTCGCGAAATCGCTTATATGCTTTATTTTTCTTGTTTTTAAGATTACACAGTCTCTTATTGAACCACAGAGGATTATTTTTATTTTTTACAGTTTTTAAAGGCACAAATTTTATAATTGCATCTTTAACGTTAGTTAAAAATCTATCATACATGCAATTAAGACTAAGTCCTACGAACATTGAATTCCAATTACAAGAATCAAGATAGTGGCTCATTGCTTCCAAATTAATTCGATTGTAATCGTGCACAGACCTTAGAGAAAAGTTCTGATTTTGATAGTGTAAAAGATAGTGCAAAGATTTGTATAAAAGTCAAAAAAACAAACAAATAAACAAACAGAAAATGATTTTTATTAATACAGAAAACAAGCTATTTATATTTGAAAAAAATAATAACTCCTTGCATCAAAAAACATTTTTTCAAACAAAAATATAAAAAAAAAGTTGCTTCAAAGCTTCGTTCCAAAAAGCAAAAAATTTAAATTCTATTTTTGGAAAATTAATAACAACGCCTTAACTGTTGCTGTTGATATTATAGCCCTGCATGAATATATTCATCAAGTGAATATACCCTGATTCTCTGCTGTAGCAGTCACTGCAAGCAAAGCTGCAAGCGAATAAATGTAAACAACAGGTCGTGTAGCAACAGTCCGTGTAGCGCAAGAGAATAACTTTTTATTTGTTCTCTGTTCTCTTTTCATAAACTCATAAATACCCATAAATATTCAGGGTATGAACACTAATATTTTTGTAATTTTTTATTGCTTTATTTGCTACCTGCTGGTAATAGTAAAGCATCGTGCTCTTATTCTCTTCGTTTCTTATACCTGAATAAAACAAAGAGAGTGTATGAGCAGGTATGAGCAAAGCAGAAAAGGGATAGGAAATTTTTTATTCTATAGCAAGAGAATATATTCAGGGAGGCGAAAAAGCATACTCATGCAGGTCTCTAGTTGATATCGTAGAAATCAATACCTAAAACTCAATAAGAAAATTATTAATTTTCTTAAAAGTAATATATATTAATATGGATATATACATTAACCGTTAGGTGAAAAAATTTTATTTATTCCAGAATCAATCTTAATAAATCGATTAAAAATAAGTTTAAGATGACGCCAAACTTTTTTACGTACGTACGGGTTTACGTACGATACTATGAAAGAATAGACGTGTGTTACCTCACCTCTTGCATTTTAACAAAATTAACGCAGTTTTTTCGCTAACAAATTATTAAAGTTCGCATTTTTCTGCTGTAGTATAGACGGGCTAACTCCGTAAGGCAAAATCATCCACAACAGCTAATGTTTTTGCAGAACATGGCAATAATTAAAATTGGGGCACATAATATTGTATAAATTAACATTAAACAAAACAGTGTAAGATTTTCGCGCGTTTTTTTTTTACTTCGTGTTTTGCTACGCCTTCTTTGGACATCGCGAACTCTTGATCGTCAAAACCGAGATGAATTCAACACATAAAGCCTTCTCTGGCGCTGAGACGACTCAAAAAATTAACACGAGGTCTAACCTAAAGAAAACACCTTACTCAACCAATGAGTCATCTACAGCATCTCCCAAGATAAATAATACTCCAATCTCTAAAGGCGGAGCTCAAAGTCTAAATGTAAGTACTGCTCTTACCATGCATGATTGATCAAACACACAGACGTCATAACGACTCAATTTAAGAGTGAGATTAAAAGCCTGCGAGCAGATATTTCTAAGCAACTCGAGATGATTGAGCATAAATTTTCTGCGTCTGTTAATGCTTTGCAGTCCCGGTTTCAAAAATTGGAGCTACAAACTAATGAGTGTATTGAACAGCAGTCTACACACATAAACTATTTGAGAGAAGAAGTCACTTTGTTAAGGGAACGATGTGATGCTCTTGAGCGCAGTAATATAACCACTGATGCCATTCTCTTTGGGGTGCCTCAACTCGAAAACGAAAATTTTCCAATGATTTTTCTAAATTTGTGCAAAACCATTGAATGTAAGCCGCCATTACTCAAGTCTGCTTTTCGCACAAAGAGATTTAATCAGCGTTCGGAACCGCCAATTATCTTAAAATTCAGTACACCTCAAGACCGAAATCTTATTCTAAAATCCATCTGAGCTTTCAAGAAAAAAAACAATAGGCAACTCTGGCTACGAGATATTGGTTACGACTCCACCGAAAAATTCTTTATGAATGAGAGCTTAACGAGGTATAATCGCTCTCTCTTCCTAAGTGCATTGCGTATGAAGCGTCGTAGACAACTATCCTCTGTTTTTACCCGAAATGGGTCTGTATTTGTTGCGGAGAGGAAAGGCGGACAACTCATTAAAATAGTTAGCGAAGAAACTCTATCCAATATTTTCTGTAATGAAAGAAATGCAGACGGTGTGACTACAAACCACATTGGTATTGATGTTGCTGAAACTGTGGAGCACTGATAATGGTTTTTATGCTAATATTTTTGTATTTTTTATGTATAACTTAATTTTTTACCTCTTCTACTTCTTTTATCTCGTTCTTTCTTATTTTTTTTTCTTGCGTTTGAGAGAGCCAAGCTTGTGTGTATGTAGTGCTGTATTATGTTTTCTTTTCTTGTTGCTCTTTTACTACACTTTGTGTTTTTAATGAGCATACGTTCTAGTGGTGACGCCTTTGATGTATCTGGTACTCTTCTAAATGTTTTATGTAATTACAAAAGAGGCTTAAATATGTGCCATTTAAATGTACAAAGCCTTATAAATAAAATTGATAATCTCCGTCTTCTTGTCAACGGTAGTAAGGTCGATGTAATTTGTCTGTCAGAAACTTGGCTTAAAGAAAAAATGTGTAGTAATTTATTCAGCATTGATAATTTTAAATAAGTTCGCGCAGATAGGCAAGATAAGGTTGGTGGTGGCGTTGCTATATACATAAGACAATGCTATAATTTTCGCGTTATAAGACAATCAACTAGTAATGATTTATTAGAATACATCTTTATTAAAGTTTTTCATGATGCAGGTAGTTTTTTGGTAGGTTGCATTTATATGGCTCCAAATATTGCTAATTTCATTCTTATAAGAAACATTATGGAGGATCTAGCTCCTTTGTACACTGATGTTATTATTTGTGGGGATTTCAATTTGAATATTCTGCAAAATAACAATAGTCGGTTTATTGAGATGGTTGGGTACTTTAATTTTAAATTTGCAAATGTTATTTCTCCTACTCACTTTCGTCCCAATTGTGCACCATCTTTAATTGATATGTTTTTAGTTTCGCATCCTAACTTAATTCTACACTACGATCAGTTCTCTGCACCAGCTTTCTCACATCACGATGTGATTTTTCTCACTCTTAACCTCTTTCCCTCAATTAATACTGTAGGATTTCGAAGTGGTCGTAGTTGTACTACAGCACTGTTGAAAGTATGTAAAGACATTCGGGCAGGATTGGATGATAATATGTGCGGTCTAGTTGTTTTTTTGGACTTTTCTAAAGCTTTCGATAGCATCAACCATCAGCAACTGATTGAAAAGCTCTCATCTAAGTTCTATTTTACCACCTCGCTATGCAACTTCTTTTCGTCATACCCCTGCAATCGTACTCAGGATGTTCACTACAATAATAATAACTCCTCCAACTTGAATGTATCATGTGGCGTTCCTCAGGGTTCAGTCTTAGGACCACTGTTGTTTATGATGTTTATAAATGACATCGCTGACTGCTTTTTAACCTGTGAGCATCACATCTACGCGGATGACATACAAATGTATAAACTTTTTCCGAAGTCGCTACACGGTCAAACAGTACATAATTTTAATTTAGAGCTAGACAGAATCTTTTGTTGGTCAGAAAACAACGGTCTCAAACTAAATCCTAATAAAACCAAGGCTTTGATTATCAACAGACGTCGGAACAAAACTGAGTTGCTACCACTTTACTTAAACAATTCCCCCATTGAATATGTTGATAGCATTAAAAATCTTGGCATATATTTAAACAGCAATTTTACATGGAACACCCACATAAATAATGTAATCTCTAAAATTTATGGAGCGCTACGGGGACTTAGTCCTACCACCAAGTACTTGCCAACTGCTGTTAAACTAAGGCTTGTCAAATCATTTGTTTTGCCCATCATTTTCTATGGTTGCGAATTGTTTGCAAAGTTAGATTTTGATTTACTTAGAAACTTGATTGAACTTTGTTTTTGGTATTAATAGACGTTGCCATATATCTTCTGATTCAAAGAAAATAACCGGACTTTACCTTAGCGATATGTTAAATTTTCGTACTTTACTACTGTTGCATAAAATCATAAACAGAAAGGAGCCCGATTATTTATTTGAACTTTTAAGGTTTTGTAGAAATCAAAGAGCAGAGCAGCTCATATTGCCCAGGCATAAGTATCTCTTGACCTCTCGACATTTCTTTGTCTACGCGATACATCTTTGGAATACGCTACCTATTAATCTTAAACGCATATGCAGCGCGAACACATTCAAGCGAAGGCTCTTTGAACACCTTTCTTCTGCTTTTTAACAACTCTCTGTGTATCTTAACATCTTTCTTTCCCTACATCTGTCTTTCTGTATTTCGAAGTTATTTGCTTGATAATTAAATATTATGTAATCTTTACTTTAGTTACCTTTTCATTATTAATATTATTTACATTATATTTTTGTTTTAATCTCTAGTTGTTAAGATGAATTATAATTTTTAAACTCATTATTAATACTTAACCATATTTGTACTAATTTAAAGAGAAATCTTATTGTACAATGAATAATCAATTTCAAAGAAATAAATAAGAAATAAATAAACATTAAAAACTAAGATTGCATTGAAGAACTTATTTTATAAAAATACTAAACGTTCTGTGTAAAAATTAATCACCTGTAAATGATGCTTAAACTAATTAGTAAAATTTCTTATTTATTTTTAGATCTCTCCAGGAAGGACAAGATATTTTTGGTGTTGATTTTGATTATGATGATTTTTCAAAATATGAGGAAGATGAATATGAAGAGGATTCGGAAACCGATGAATATGATGATGAAATAAACGAAGACGATCGCGGAAAAGATAAAAAGAAATCATTAAAAAAAAAAGTTCCAAAGAAAACTATATTCGACATATATGAGCCGAGTGAATTAAAACGTGGTCATTTTACTGATTATGATAATGAAATTCGGAAAACTGATATTCCAGAGCGCATGCAGCTTCGTCAAATTCCAGTTACACCAATTACTGAAGGGTCAAGTGAATTGGATGAAGAATCTGAATGGATTTTTAAACATGGCTTTTGCAAAGCTACGGTTTCTCAGCCTGATAAAAATGATGGATGCAATGAAAGAAATAAAAAACCACCGAGTACAGTTGGGAAAATAAAGCAAGTATTAGAATTTATTCGTAACCAGCAATTGGAGGTTCCTTTTATAGCTTTTTATCGCAAAGAATATGTAAAACCGGAGCTCAACTTCGAAGATCTGTGGAAAATATATTACTTCGATGAGCGCTGGTGTCAATTAATAGCGAGAAAAAATAAACTTTTAGTGTTATTTGAAAAAATGAAAAACCATCAGTTAAATGCCCTAATTAATAGTTCAGATTTAATAATTCCAGAAGATATTCGAATTATTAAAGATGAAGATTCTGAAAGGCTTCGTGAAGTCCAAACTCTCGAAGAATTAAAAGACTTTCATATGTTTTTTCTTCTATACTATTCCCATGAAATTCCTTATATTCAACAAGAAATAAGAAGAAAAGAAAAAGAGGCAAGGAAAGTTAATCGAAAAGAATTAAACAAGGGTGATAAAAACGAAATTAATCTCAATCCAGAAGAGAGTGATGAGGATGAGCCAGAAGAACAATTAAAACAAGCTAAAGATTCTGGACCATATGCTATGTGCCGTAAGGCAGGTATATGTGGATTTGCCAAACGGTTTGGTCTTTCTCCAGAACATTTTTCAGAAAATTTAAGAGATAGCTACCAGCGTCATGAAGTTGAACAAGAGACTGTTAGCCCAAGTGAAGTTGCAAAGCAATATTTAAGTCCAAAATTTATGACAGTTGAGGAAGTAATTCATGCCGCTAAATTTGTTGTATCCCGACAGATATCTAGGGAACCTTTGTTAAGAAAATGTTTACGAGAAGTTTTTTTCGAAAGAGCAAAAATTAATGTTCGTCCAACCAAAAAAGGTATAAAAGAAATTGATGAAATCCATGTATGTTATGGAATGAAATATCTTTCAAATAAACCTGTTCGTGACCTCAGAGGAGAGCAATTCTTAAGGTTAGTAATTGCCGAAGAAGATAATTTATTAGAAATAACAATTTTAGATCACATCGAAGGGAATACATCCTTCTCATATTTAGATGAGATTAAACAACTTTATATACGAGATGAATTTTCCAAAAATGTACAAGAATGGAATATTTTACGTGCGGAATGTGTCGAAATAGCTTTAAAAAAAATGGTTATACCTGAACTACGCGCAGAACTGAAAGCAATACTAATTTCAGAAGCAAAAGAGTCTGTGCTTAAAGCCTGCTGTCTAAAATTATCTAATTGGCTTAAAGTGGCACCCTATAAACCAGATTTTTCGGAAGACTACGCATACGACGGTTGGAGCTCATGGAAAGGAATAAGATCAATGGGTATTGCTTATGTACCTGATTATACACAAGCGGCTTTTTGTGCCATAACGTCCATTGAAGGCGATGTGAGTGATTATCTCCGCTTGCCTCACTTATTGAAAAGAAAATCTTCGTACTGGCAAGATGAAAAGATACTTAAAACGTCTGATTTGAAAATTCTTAAAGAATTTATATGTAATAAAAAACCTCATATTATAGCGATTGGTGGGGAATCCAGAGAAGCTCTAATGATCCAACATGATGTTAATGAAATTGTTAAAGAACTTGTTGATGAAGAACAATTTCCTTCTATTGCAGTAGAAATAATAGATAATGAATTAGCTAAAATATATTCTAATTCTAGTAAAGGGCAAACAGATTTTAGAGAATATCCACCATTGCTTAAACAAGCAATTTCATTAGCGAGAAAAATGCAGGATCCTCTAGTAGAATACTCTCAATTGTGTGGTTGTGACGAAGAAATTTTATGCCTTAGATATCATTCATTACAAGAGCAACTTTCAAGGGAGCAATTATTGGAGCATCTCTATATCGAATTTATTAACCGAACGAATGAAGTTGGCTTGGACATAAATTTAGCAATTCAAAATTCGCATTCATTAAACTTGATCCAGTTTATATGTGGATTGGGTCCACGCAAAGGCCAAGCTCTTGTTAAAATATTAAAACAATCAAATCAGAGACTGGAAAATAGAACGCAGCTGGTGACATTATGTCACTTAGGACCAAAGGTTTTTATAAACTGTTCAGGGTTTATTAAAATCGATACTAGCTCTCTTGGAGATAGCACAGAGGCCTATGTTGAAGTCTTAGATGGGTCCCGCGTTCATCCAGAAACATATGAGTGGGCTCGAAAAATGGCTATTGACGCAATGGAATATGACGATGAAGAAACTAATCCGGCTGGAGCTTTGGAAGAAATTTTAGAATCGCCTGAGCGGTTGAAAGATCTTGACCTTGATGCCTTTGCTGTTGAATTAGAAAGGCAAGGATTCGGAAATAAAAGCATAACACTGTATGATATAAGAACTGAGTTAAATTCTCTCTATAAAGACTTAAGATTACCATACAGCTCTCCTAATTCCGAAGAATTATTTGATATGTTAACAAAAGAGACACCTGAATCATTTTACGTTGGGAAAATGGTTTTAGCTAATGTTATCGGAATTTCACACAGAAAACCACAAGGTGAACAACTTGATCAAGCAAACCCCGTTAGAAATGATGAAACAGGGCATTGGCAATGCCCTTTTTGCTTAAAAGACGATTTTCCTGAATTGTCAGAAGTTTGGAATCATTTTGACGCTGGTGCGTGTCCTGGTCAAGCAATAGGTATCAAAATACGCCTAGATAACGGCTTATCTGGTTTTATTCATATAAAAAACTTGTCCGATAAGCACGTTAAAAATCCGGAGGACCGCGTTCAAAATGGTCAACCCATTCATGTTCGAATTATAAAAATAGATGTCGATCGATTTTCTGTAGATTGCTCTTCTAAAAGTTCTGATTTAATGGATAAGAACCATGAATGGCGCCCACGCAAAGACACTTTTTATGATAGTTCAACTGAAGAGAAAGATAAACAAAAAGAAGATGAGCATAATAAAATTCGAACAAAACAGCAGTATGTTAAACGGGTAATAATTCATCCATCATTTCATAATAAATCATATGCTGAAGTAGTAAAGATATTGGAAAATGTAGATCAGGGTGAAGTTATTGTACGTCCGTCAAGTAAAGGTGCAGATCATTTGACAGTTACGTGGAAAGTGACATCAGATATTTACCAACACATTGACGTTCGCGAAGAAGGCAAAGAAAACACATTTAGCTTAGGACAGAGTTTATGGATTGGAAATGAAGAATTTGAAGATTTAGATGAAATTATTGCTAGGCACGTTAATCCAATGGCAGCTTGCGCAAGGGAGCTTCTCAGCTATAAATACTACCGTGAGGCAGGAGAGGGATTAAAGGATAAAATGGAAGACATATTGAAAGAAGAAAAAATCAAAGATCCAAAAAAAATCCATTATTTCATGTCAGCGTCCAAAAACTATCCGGGAAAATTTTTACTGTCTTATTTACCAAAGACAAAAAGCCGGCATGAGTATGTTACCGTAGTTCCAGAAGGTTTCCGTTTTCGAGGGCATATATTCGAATCGTTAAACTCATTTCTTAAGTGGTTTAAAGATCATTACTCTGACCCAATCACCACAAATACCCCTAATGCAACTCCAGTAATCCAGGGAAGTACTCGAACTACTGGATATGACTCTCCACAAAATATAAGACATTCAGTACAATTAGCACCAAGTCCATCTTCGCATTATCCGAACACACCGGGGTATCAGGGCGGATATGTTAATACTCCGTATACACCTAGTAGCCAAACACCTTTTATGACACCATACAATACACCGCACTCATCTCACACTTCACAGAATATTGTTCAGAACACTCCAAGTCCAAGTTCTTCTATGTCTAATCCACATTTTGCAAGACCTTTACCAATAAGACAAATCCGAGAGAGTGGACGATTTGATACTGATCGCCCTCAAAGTGAGTATCAGAGAACTTATTCAGGTTCTAATCAAGAATGCATAGAATGGCAAATGGCTTCAGATTCTTGGGCAAGGAGGAAGCCAATACCTTCAGGGTCGGTTTCAATACAATCTGGTTCCACAGACTTTTACAGCGGAATAAGAAAAAGTAGTAATTTTGCAATACAAAATTTTGAATCTTCTCGAAAATCTTTAAGATACAAAGATGAGCCTATCCGATCAACTGATTTTCAAAAAAGTCCAAAATCTGTATGCAACACACCTGGTACCAATACCTCACCTCGTTCCATGAACTTGGGTGATGCAACTCCTCTATATGATGAGAATTAATTTTGGACTGATGACATTAAGATCTACAATGGAACATATGTTATATGAATATTTTGATTTGTAATATTTATAATGTTTATATCATATATTGGTCATTGCTCATGGTAGCAATATTTTTGAATATTAATATGTGCAATGAATTTATATCATTGGAAATAAATGAGATATGAAAAAGCGCTTGCTGAAGTTTTTAAAAATTTTGTGGCAAATAAAGCTAGCAATATAACACTAAAAATAATTTTTGGTGCGTACTATAGAGTTGGTTCATATCAGATTTTGAAATAACTAATAACACTGGTTTACAAATTAAGCAAAATTGATTGTACAATGAATGTCACTATCCATTTCTGATTTAAAATTTTTCTTTTTTTTCTGTTGCTCCGTTTTCGAGATATGGCCCACTGTAGTTTTTTCTAGTTGGTTGCACTTTTATTATTATTTATTATTATTTATTTTAATGCTAAGCACATATGGCTTTATAGCAATTAATATGCGACAAAATAAATATGATACAATTAATTTATGTACAATTAAATTTTATAAAAATGTAAAATTGTCAGGATTTCAGGTATATACAGATGCAATCCGGTTAGCTTCTTAGTAGTAAATAGAAGAATTGATTAGAGCGGTGCTCCCATATGCCAGGCTAGACGGACGAGGTCGAGCTCATACATGTGCTAGGCAAGACATACGAGGTCTTGCTCTGGATAATCAAAATATATCTATAGCGTGTATATCTATATAAATATGAATTAGAGCACAGCTCACACATGCAAAGCTAGTCGTACGACGTCAAACCGGCATATGCAAGGCGAGATGGACGTGATCTCGCTCTGGATAATCATATTTAACTACACAGCTAGATTGTATAAGTTGTGCTCAACATCACAGGAAATATTCAGTATCCTTGGAAAGCATGATCCAGATTAATGGCGGTACTGTAGATAATCTAAAATATTAAATTTAATTGAGTAAACGGATTCATTTAAAGAAATTGCATCTGAAACAAAATTAAAGTCCCCACAAGCGCTTCTGAGTGGTTCGTTTTGCAAGTAATTAGTTCTACAAAAGTTCATGTAAAGTAACTCAAAAGATCTTCTAGGTCGGAGAGGAATATTAAAGTAAATTTTGCTCAGTAAATATTGACTGTCTACGTATCCATGTAAAAGTTTGAAAATCCAAGTAACATTTAGCATAATTCTCCGATTATTTAAAGTAGAAAGATTTAAAAGTTGCAGACGATATTCATAAGGTGGTAGGTTATAGTTGAAATTAAAGTAAAGATGGCTTAAGCAGAACAAAAGGAACTTTTTCTGAATTGATTCTATGTCATCAATGTAACAACTATATCGAGGGCACCAAACAATTGAAGCATACTCTAAAATAGGTCGCACTAGAGAGGTGAATAAGGTTTTTGTTATATAGGGATCATTAAACTCTTTTGCCCATCGTTTAATAAAACCTAAAGTACTATTTGCTCGATTTATAATTTTATTAATATGAATATGAAAGCGAAGTTTAGTATCCATTGTTACTCCAAGATCATGAAAGACATCTAAGGACTCTAATGTACAGTCACAAATTTTATAAATACATGTGACAGGAGATTTTCGTGTGAAAGTCATATGCTTGCATTTCTTCATGTTAAGATTCATACGATTCACGTTGCACCAGCTATAAAGATGGTCTATGTCAGCTTGCAAGAGAACGGCATCATTAGCATTTTTGAAAGGAAGAAATAGTTTCACGTCATCTGCGTACATTAAAATACTCGAATGCTTTATGACAGATGGCAAATCATTTATAAACCGTAAAAAAATAAGAGACCCGAGGTGGTTTCCTTGAGGTACACCAGAAGTGACAGGAAACTCATGAGATTTTACAAGTTTAAAAAGAACACGTTGTGTTCTGTTGCATAAATAAGATTCAATCCATCTTACAAGTGTTGTGGGAAATCCAGCAAGAGATAGCTTTAAGACTAAGAGCTTATGATTAACAACATCAAAAGCTTTACTAAAATCTGTGTATATAACATCAGTCTGTAAACCTTTTCCAAAATTCTCAATGGTTTTGGAAGTAAATTCAAGTAGGTTTGTAACCGTAGATTTTCCTGAAACGAATCCATGTTGGAGTGGAGACAATATAGATTTAACACTATGTGATAATTGTGAAGTAATGATTGCCTCGAAAAGCTTCGGCAAAGCGCTTAATTTTGCAATTCCACGATAGTTTTCGATTAAAGACCTGCTACCAGACTTGTGCAACGGAATAATAAAAGACGACTTTTAGGCAACTGAAAAATAGCAAGATTTTAATGAAGACGAAAAAAGCAAAGTGATTGGAGTTACTAATTCATCACAGCAATATTTTAGTATACATGACGGTATATTGTCGGGACCACTTTTATATGACGTTTTAAGAGCTTTTAAGTATGATAAAACCGTGTTAGCCGTGTTAGCATTATTGGGAGACAAATATCCCCAGATTGAACACTGAAAGGATAGCTTAGATTATCATAGGATGAAGTTGAATGGGTCGCTTTGAAAAAGTCAGCGAAAAGATTACAAATGATATTCTTGCTATCTGATTCAACAGTTTTATATTTCATAAAAGAAGGATAGGAATCAATCTTGCGTTTTGTGTTGACAAAGTTCCAGAATGATTTAGCATCAGATTTGATTTTTAATTTTACCTTCATTAAATAAATATCGTAAGATTGCTTGCATAATTGACGATACTTGTACTTAATTGAGGTATAAGAACCAAAATCTGTAATGCTATGAGTTTTTTGAAATTTTTTATAATGCATGGATTTGAAATTTCTTAGTTTTCTCAGTTCTTCAGTAAACCATACAGGACAAGATGCTAAACGGGCTTTTCTCTGTGGTTCTGATGATAGAAAACAATCATTGAGAGTTCTATTAAAAGCAGAGACAGCCGAATCAAGGTTTTCTGGCGATGTTTGTGTATTAACGATATTTAGTACGGATGTCCAGTTAATATTAGATATATTGTTTTTTAACAAAACATAATTGGTTCTTTTAAAATTTAACTCAGCAGGAGGTTGAGCAATACGATTCTTTACAGATTGTTTATGAAAATTAAGAGCAATTTCTAAAGTTGGATGGTACGGATCTTCAGGGAGCACGAGTGGATCTGTACTTGAAACTGAAATAATATTGCTGTCGTCAAAATATAAAAGATATAACAAACGGCTATTCTTGTTAAAGTGGCTGTTTAATTGAAAAAGTCCTTGACTTGAAAGCACATTTAAAAATGAATTAGCAGATGAGCATTCAGACGAAGGCAATAATATTGCAGGGTTTTCAGTGCAGCAGTTCCAAGCGACACTTGGAAGATTAAAGTCACCCGTTATTAGAATGTGATCATGAGGCTGAAGTTTTAAACACACTTTATTTATCGAGGCCAAATGTTTCAAATATACCTCTACGTTGGAAACAGGAGGAATATATGAACAAGTTACATAAAGATTTAACGCACCATGCTTTACAAGAACACAAAAAAAATTTAATATCGAATGCCTCAGGAATTATTATATCTTGTGAGAAAAAAGAAGATTTAACGGCAATTAAAACTCCACCGCCATTAAAAGAATTACCAGCAATAGCGTTTCTATCTTTACGGCAAATATTGAAATTATTAGATAGAATTTCAGTATTTAGGGTGTTAGGCTTAAGCCAAGTATCACTGAAAACAATTATGTCAAAAAGTAGGTTGTGGCTTAAAATATGTAAATATTTTAACTTTGTATTCAAACCTCGAACGTTTTGGTATAAGATAAGGAATGCAAGGCAACAATCTAGTTTTTTTGTTTAGTAGTACGAACGGGTAAAGAAGCCAGTGTAGTTTTAGGTTGTGATCTAGGAATATATTCGTGGATCAACGTATTTTCAGGCCAAAAACCTTGATCTAATACCGTATTAAAGAGATCCCCAGGCAAATTTATTTTAAAAGAAGATACAGTGCGCTCATATGAAAACTTGAATTTGTAAACCGAAATATTCATGTTAACAAGATTCAATTTAGAGTTTATATGATATAAAACGTCTTCTTCGGATGTATCAAGAGCAAAACGAGACACAAATATAGATCTAGAAGGCTGGACAACCACAAGTTCTTTGCAAGAAGGCAGATTAATACTTTTTTTCAATATTTGTTTTGGTATAGCACCAGTTAAAACCGAGCTCATAACGGAAGTTGAAGAAATAGTATTAGTAGCAGTACAGGCTTCAACATAAGTTTTTTTTTTTACCAGAATTACCCGGAGAATCATCACTTACGACTATAGTTGGTACTACCTCAGAAGACTCAACCGGATGTAAATTCAGATCAGCTGATGCAGCCTCATTAGTAGGGGCAATATATTCAGCATTTTGATCTTTATTTACAGAGTCAGTACAGGAACGAGAGTTCAAAACTGGTGAAAGTGAAATTAAATTTATATTATTATTAACAGACGGAGGCAGAGATATAGCACCAGGCTTAACAGATTTAGCAGAACTTCGAAGATTCATGGGTGGTCGTTTAGGCTTATGGGAAACAGAAGCTTCATCCATGATTTTAAATTGCAAAAATGTACCTCTTTAATTTTGTGCCAATTAATTCAACAACACCATTGGACATAACCTCAAACACAAGGAATATTTTTATTCTACCTTAGTGGATGGTACAAAAAGGACGCGTTCGGAATATGCCGTATGAATAAAGAAACACAAAAAGGAACAAGAATGAATAAAGAAACAAAAAAGTCATTCCGAACGTATGGATTGAATAAAGAAATACAGCCAGAATGTACTAATGTTTTTTTTAATCTAAATTTTTTAAAATAAAAATTGTACACACCAACTTTCCTTAAACATTGCAAAATATTTAATTCATAAATAAAATAGCGACCAACACCCTTATCGCATGAGCGCTCAAAGCATACCAAAGATAACAAGGTAGGAAACGTCTGTGGAGAATCCTTATTCACCTAAAGCATGGTGTAAGAAAACCAGGTGAAAGCGTTTTTTCACCTCACAAAAATTGTACCCGCATCTGTCAAAAACAGCAGAAATAAATGGCTACGTTCAGCAGGTACAATCATGTTTCAATCATTGGCTGCTTTCAGCGGAAAATTTGCTTCGTAGCTGTTGAACAACTTTCGGGCTGAATGGTATGTTGCATAATGTGCTCGCACAACACGTTCCCTGAGCGGTCGCCATCTTAGGTAGCGAAAATATTTTATGCTACTTCAATTGAGCGGCTTACGCTTACTTTATTTTGACAGATAAATATACCAAATACTAAATTTATTAACTACTAAATTATTAAGTTGCTTAGTAGTGCTTTTAATTAAAACTATTTGTTTGAAACGTGTGTACACAGAACACAAAAAATTTTAATTTGAGACAAAAAGCATTTATTGTCGAACAGCTGTTTGCCTTTTGACGTTTCGAAAAAAAATAGTTCAGCAGAAAGTATCACTTTATGCATGGCATAATTATAAGGTAGGGCCGATTGGCTCAGTGTCCTCACGCGTCAACGAATAGTGGATAATGAAAAGGTTGGTAAGTTGTCAAAACGACGAATTTACAGGAAATTGCAAATTAAGAAAAATTTTTATGTTTCCAAGTTGCAAGTAGTGCGGTCGCGTGTGTTAAATTTGTGATAGTTTGAGTGAAAATATTATTAAAACAGTGTAATAACAACTTTAAAATGTGAAAGAAGTCTTCAATTGGCAAAAAAAAAACTGTACAAATTTTAACCTAAAATCGACTGCGAAACATAAACATAAAGAAACGTGAGATGAACAGCTGATTTTGACATCTAGCCCGCTTTATTCTGCTTTCTACTTCATTCCTCTCCGAGTCGGCCCTACCTTATAATTCTGCCATGACTCTTTTTTTTTGGATAGAATGCAGCCATTATAAGGTTATCCAGATATTTGACATACCCTTATTTTATGTAAACAAAAGACACAAATATAAACAATAACAAACGATAAAAATTAAAACAGCTGATATGCACATATAACAAATGTAAATTTTACATACGTATTAATAACAACAACAATACAAGTGGTTACTGAGAAATATTTGTAGAACAATTCATTCCAAGAAACAACACGATGTTGCGTTCGTGATTTCGGCACGAACAAAAGCAGCAACCATAAGAACGTCAGCAGTAACTGAAGCATCAATGCATGATTTTTCTCATTATATAGATATCAGATATTACTGATTTTTGACATATATCTTATCTTTGTAAGATGAATATTAAAGGCTGTAAGTATATTCCAAAGTGTCCTCCAAAAACGTAAGGATGTGCTTGAAAAAGTTTGTGGTAAAGACCCCCAAAAATGAAAAACGTCCCGTAAGGCATAATTCTACGTCAAAAATATTTTTACGTTCTTGAAAAAATGACAATGGCTATATCACGAAACTTTTAGAAGACATATTAACACAACTATTAGCTATAAAATATAGTTTTATATAAAATATAAAAAAAAGTTCTGCGTTGACTGAACAAAACTAGCTATCTTTTGTCAAAAGAGGAAAATAGTAAAAATTTTTGATTTTCCCAAACACAAATATAAAAATCACTATTTTTATACTTTTGGTTAAAGAAACTATTTTAAACTATTTTGAAAACATTATTCCAATAAATTTTATATATAAACTGACTATATAATTTTTACTTATTTTTACTTACTTAGGTGGTCGTAACAACCCATGCCCGGGTTTCGGTCGACCTCATCAGCTCTCGCCAGGCGCCTCTGCCTTGCGCGCGCCTTCTCCAATCGGATACACCAAGTGCGGTTAGGGCTTCCTCAGCCTGGTCCATCCATCGGAGGCATGGTCTCCCTCGTTGTCGTTGACCAGCGACCCTCGCCTCGAGCACCTTTTTCGCTGGAGCTTCGTCGTCCATACGATGGACATGACCCAGCCAGCGTAGCCGCTGCACAGTTATACGCCGAACTACGTCAATGTCATCGTAGAGCTCATACAGCTCGTGGTTCATTCTGATACTATAGTCATCGCCGACTCGAACAGGACCGAAGATTTTGCGAAGAACTTTTCTCTCGAACACCCCCAGAGTGGCTGCGTCAGTTTGCGAAACTACCCATGCCTCAGCGCTATAAAACAGCACAGGTAGAACGAGCGTCTTGTAGAGTGTTAGTTTTGTCGATCGAGAGAGAGGGCTCTGGAACTTAGTTGCTTACTGAGCCCGTAGTAGCACATATTAGCAATTATTGTTCTTCGCTTTATCTCCAGGCTGATTTCGTTTTTTTTAAACGCAGCTTTAAAATCGACAAAATGATGGTGTGTGTCAATTTGATTTTCGTGGGTTTTCTCCAGGATTTGTTGTAGCGTGAAAATCTGGTCTATGGTGGACTTACCAGGTCTAAAGCCACACTGATAAGGTCCAATCAGTGTTTTTGTAATCGGCTTTAATCTTTCACACAGTGCGCTTGAGAGAACCTTATATGCGATAGAAATAAGACTGATACCTCTATAACTTGCGCAGATTATTGGGTCTCCTTTCTTAAGTATAGGGCATAGTACGCTGAGGTTCCAATCGTCGGGCATGCTTTCTTCTAGCCATATTTTGCTGATGCATGCGCCTTATCAATTCATCGCCGCCGGTCTTAGACAATTCAGCTGACAGGCCGTCAGCACCCGCAGCTTTATTGTTTTTGAGTCGTTGGATAGCAACTCCAACCTCTTCATGGCTAGGGGGTGGTGCTTCCACTCCGTCATCGTTGATTGGTGGCTCTGAACTGCGCTCTCCATGGGCGGCATTGGTGGAATCGTCGCCAGTAAGTAAATTGGAGACGTGCTGTCTCCACAATCTAAGCACACACTGCGTATCCGTATTCAGATCTCCATTTTCGTCTCTACAAGTGGTTGCTCCGGGCTTGAAACCTTGGGTTAGACGCTTAACCTGTTGATAGAATTTTCGTGCATCCTTCTTGCCCTGGTATACCTCTAGTTCCTCACGCTCACGCTTTTCCTGCTCTCTTTTCTTGCGTCTGAAAAGTCGCCTCACTTCCTTCCTCTTTTCGCGGTAGTTTTCTCGCACGGCTCGCGTTGCAGCTGACTGCATCGTTTTTCTATACGCGGCGTTTTTTACTGCAGTCGCGATGCCAACAGTGGGGCCAAATATGCCTTCCCTTCCGACTTTCGCATTAAAATCGCCGAGCACTATTTTCACGTCATGGACCGGAAGGTGGTCATATATGTCCTCAAGACTAGCGTAGAAAGCGTCTTTGACGGCTTCGTCCTTTTCCTCCGCCGGGCGTGCGCGCAAATAAGGCTGATGGAGAAAAATTTTGCCTTGATGCGGATCGTGGCCAATCTTTCGTTCACAGGTGTGAACCGGGAAACAAGGTGGCGTAGTTTCCGGCTAACAACGAATCCACATCCAAATTCGCGCCTCTCCGCATGGCAGCTGTAGTAGATATCACAGTGTGCTTGTTTAGAGCAGCCTTGCCCTTTCCATCGCATTTCCTGGATGGCGGTGATGTCAGCCTTTATTGTTTTGAGGGCATCCGTCAGTTGGATAATGGCACCTTCCCTATAAAGGGTTCGGACATTCCAGGTGCATATCCGTAAATCATTGTCCGTTTTTCGTTTGCGGTGGTCGTCAACGTAATTGGGGTTCTTATCCGAGGCTGGTTTAGTTTTCATTGGGCAGTAGTAATGTGGCGGGACCCAAACCCTGCGCACATTCCATGTTTAAGGTCTATGGAGCGACCCGCCGCTCAAATTAGCCGTCAAACTGACGGATGCCAGTTTGCCGTTGCCCAGGGAACACGACGTGGAGGTTTGAGTCGACTTGAGACGATTTCGACATGGATAACGCTGGCCTCGCCTGGTTGAGGCGGTCAGACACGTTGCCATGTGAAGGTTCGCCCCCTGTTCCCCGTATTTTTACTCAAATATAAAAAAAACATGTAATAAAAATACAAACTATGTATGAAATGCGTACAACATTCAGAAGTTTTATTTTTCCAATATGATTTTACGTCTGAAATGTGACCATAACATTTTTAAAGCTCATAATATTTTGGTTCAACAAAAGCAAGTATTTCAAAAAGTAGTAGTCAAATGTATCTTTATTAGTTTGTACTATTAAAAAGTATGATATTCCGGCAAGTGCGTGATAAGGACATTTGATATGTCCTTACAAAATTGCTCGTTTGCTCTCCTCTTCAAATAAGAGCATACATTCTTGTGAGTATACGTCAAATATCTGGACAACCTTATAATAATTGAATCATGCGGCAATGTTGTTGTCGTCGTTAATGTGTTTAAGCTATTATTCTTGTAAGTTGACGTCAACTATCTGAGCAACCTTATAATAATTGAATAATTGGTACAACATGTTGTGTCTCTGATCAGGCATCAGTTTACGTTCCTCTTTTATTTTTGTGAATATTTTGCGTTATTTATTTCATTTGTTATAAAAGCACACTTATTCTAAAAAAGCCAAATTTTTAACTGGAAATACTCAATACGTTGAGCAAATGTATCAAAAATATAAAGTGCGACGAAAGACAGACATTTCTACATGTTGTGATTAGACACTGATATTTTTCTTTCAGCAGACACACACTAACCGATTGCACAAAATTTGTACCTGCTGAACGCAGCCAATAAAATTTAGCACTAATCAACAATTGCTCTATCCCTGTCAGAATTTTTTGACAGACCAGGGGCAATTTAAAGTGTGGTGGAAAAATCGCTTCCACCTGGTTTTCTTACACCATCATGTAAACTTTGTTTGGCGATAAAAAGTAAAATAAGAGCATGCATGTAATTATTTGGGTGTTAAACAGATTCTTGTTACACAATATAAAGATAAAAACATTAGCTGCATTCCCGTGGTCGTTGATCTAGAGCGAGGCTCTATTTTATTCGCAATGCAAAAACAAAAATTAGAAGCAGCTCTTTTCTTGGCTCTATTTCTGATCTTAAAATGCTGCCAGGTTTAAAGCACTGTTTTCAAAACGATCGTAGTTGGCAAATCTAAATTACTCTTATTCGAATTTTCGTCTCACTGCTCGCATTCGTAATAAAGTTGATTGTAATAAAGTTGAATAAAACTGTTCCACTGAGATTTGATCTGATCCAGTGCCACGGGAATGCAGCTATTAATGTACTTAATCCATACACTATTTTTTTTGTTTGAAAACGAAGTTTCAACAGAAAAAGAAGAATAGCGTTCCTTTTTCATATCTCACCTCGAATAACGGGGGCTTGTGTAAACTAATGGAGGTTTATGTCAAATGAAATTTTTCAAAAATATTGACAAATACAAAAACTGAAGAAATTGGCAAACTTTGGATGCATATATTAACCAAAATGAGTGGATGCAATAATCAGTTTTGGTTGCAAACAGGATATTGCAGCCCAACTTAAATATTTTTGTAATAAAAAAACAGATGATATGCATTATTTTAAGGGGTTGCAAAGGGATTTCTTTTAGAGTTTGCGGCCGATGAATAACAAGAGCGGCGTTCAGGGTTGCATTTTACGGTTCACAAATACATGCAAACCTTCTTTAAGGTTCTTTAATGTTTTTTAAGCTTCTCATCTTGTTATCTTTGAAGCGTACTGACTTGAAATTGAAACCAAACTTTTACGAACACAGCGAGCCGATTGCTACTTCGTGCAAAAAAACACACGATGGAAAAACATTTTGTGTTCTCCACTGATTTAGAGCCAGTCCAAATCAACTGATCCAACGCTGGCTGCTCGACCATTTTTAAAAAAGTTAATATTATTCACAGTTGTTCAGTATATTAGAATCTCAAAACTGCTTTCAAAAAATGTTTTCTTCTTTCGAAATGGCAGCCGTATTTTCTTTGCTATCTATAGCGATATATTCATTTGTGTTAACTTATATTTCTCAGCTTCTCTTATACATAGAATGATGAACTAAAAACAATAATATTAGGCATATTTTGGCCTTTAATCTGACATATAAGATATGCAATTTAACACCCTGCAATCACACCAATATGCTGAACACGCATCAGTACAAGCGTGGGAAAGCTGTCGCAAGCGGTAAGCTTGCGCACACGCGCCGGCAAATTGGAGCATTGTTCTTGCTGCACTGTTGGATTGCCGACGAAGCGAGTTCACCACGGATTGCAACATAGTTTAAGTTATTGGTTATTTACTAGTTTATTGGTATTGGTAATTTAAGCTTAGTTATATTAAACAATGTTAGGTTTAGTATTAATTCGTGACCGACTCTGTGAAGTCAGAATAAATTTCAACAGTTAAAATATTGTCAACTTAAATTTTTTAATTGTTTTAATATTAATATTAAAGTCTGGAAATCGAAGTTGAGGTTTCCAGCAAAGTATTTTTTTGACTTAACTTGAACCCGCGATCTTAACTGGCGCCCGAGCAGGGACTAGCATAAAGCCAAGGATCTGTCCATATCTTGATTTTGTTCGAACAAAAAGGGGTTAAACATCTGTGAACATAAGAACCAGATAACCTTTTCAGAAAGAACTTTTATCAAACGGGTTAAAGCTCCTGGTGGTGAGGTGTTCTTGTGCCATAGTAGGTTCCTTATAATTTTAAGCGTTTGGAACTAAACTGGATTACACAATCCCTCCAATGTCGTTCCACCGAAGATTAGTGGAAGCGATAATTATTGGGTAAGAAAAAAAAAGAAGAACGTCCCAAGACAGAAATAAAATATATATACTGAATGAAGAAGTAATGTTTCAAAAGAATAAAAAGTTAGAAAAAAAGAAAAATCTTCATAAAAAAAGTTTAAGTATTTATAAAGAATTCTGTAATTTTGAAACTTTTTCTTAAATAACTTTTCCTCTAAAGATTCAAGCTCTTTACATTGAAGTTTATTATAATCCATGAATGTTTTGATAACGCCAAGCGCATTCAAAGTCTCAGCAAATGAAATAGGCTCCGACATATTAGTTGCTAAAGATTCTTCTGACAAATAATCAGGTTCGTCTTCATTTAATAATACGCCCTCCACTATTTCATCGACCGTTAGTACCAAAGCAAATTATGCTATGATCGCAAGCTACGTATTCTTCAAATTCTTCCATTTCAATAGGTATATCTACAATTTCCTCGAAGTTATCAAATCGTTCAGCTCCCATTTGAAACCCTGCCTGATGAAGAAAGTTAAAGAATTGAAAAATATATTTATGTAACATATGCACGTACTAATGTATACGAACTAGCATAAACAAATTAAAGACTTACTTATCGAAAGCAATTTTTTATAGTATCCCTTGTGACAAGCCACGAAGAACGTTTTATAAACGTAAGAACATCTAGTCTTGAAATAGATTTAATAAATTGAGTTGGTACGATATGGGGGTTCTGGATCACGGAGCAATGGAGCTTGATGACGTCAGCACGTGTACATATACGTTTTGTGTGCATGTATGTGTGCTTAAGCAAGTGTAGATACATAATTTATGTGTATGTATGTGAGCTTAAGCAAGTGGACGTACATATATTATATGTGTGTGTGTGTTAATGTTGTTATTGTTTAAGCACGCAATAAACATTGTGGCAAGGGGTTATTCGTTAACGAATCGTTTGTGAATCATTTTTTTTAAAGTTTTGGAATAGTTCCATACCGACTTCATCAGAGGTTGGCTTGATGCTTAAAGAAAGCACCGATTGAAATCATGACTTGCCTAAATTCCATTTAAGATGTTTTAAAACAAAAAAACAATTTTTTTAAGAAAAGTATTTTTTATTAACTTTCTATTGTTAATACGTCATTTACGCAAATATTTGTTTTTAAATTTTATGTGTTTTTTTCATTTTAAGTGGAAAAAAAGAATTTAGTATAAATTTTCATGTTTTTATAAGAAAAAAAATTTTGTAAAATATTTTTTCTTCTGTTATTTCGTGTTTATTCTTTATATAAATAATTTCCACTTATAATTTCTTCAAGATTTTCATATGAATAAGTTCTCGTTATCGAATCGCTTATTTTAGTATTAGAAACTTGTTAAAGAATTGCTTTTTATAGTTTTGGCGACTCGTTAACGAATCGTTTTTTATAGTTTTGACGACTCGTTAACGAATTGCTTTTTTCGGATTCATTAACGAAAGAGGAATTTTTCCCGCTCGAGATATTATAAATGAATCGCTACTAATAACTGCTAATGAATGAATTGTACGAGAATGCGATTCGTAAACGATAACATTAGTGAATCATTTTGTTTTTTGGGCAAGTGTACATACATAATTTGTGTGTATGTATATGTGTTCTAGCAAGTGGACGTACATATTTTATGTATGTTATGTGTGTTGTTGTTGTTTTCGGCTGCTGAAATGTTCTCGAAGCTTCTCGAAGCCTCTGTGTGCATTGTTTAAGAAAGTGGACGTACATATTTTTTATATATGCATTACATATACATATACATATACATATATACGTAAAACTTATCAAAGTTAATCTAGCGGGGGAGATTTAGGGGGTATTATTAACTTGAGCTAGTATGATTTATTAGGGGGGATAATACCCCAGATATCCCCCCACTGACACTTTCAGCCTAATTCAAATAATTGTTTACATATTACTCGGTGTGCGAATCTATAAAAATGCTGATGTTGCAGTTTTTTTTTTGTTTAGATATTCTTAAAGCAGAACTCTAAGCTAAGATAGACGATCCCCCAACTGACGCTCCCACTCTAATTCAGATAATTATTTATATCATCACTCGGTGTGTGTATCCATAAGTTGCTGATGCTGCATTTTTTGTTTAGATATTCTTAAAACAGAACTCTAAGCTAAGCTAAGCTAAGCTGATATACATGCATACTAGAGCTTATCAGCGTGAAGCAAGCATTATTTTTGTTAAACGCCAATTTATACACATAATCATAATATATGTTAACATGTTTGGATATATTTGTTGGTGACGCATAGTTTTTTCAAGAAATTTAAATTTTTTTGATGTTAGCGACAGAACCGTCTTCCCGACTCGAAAAATCCTGAGAAACGAGAAAATTGAGTCTCAGTATTTCTTGCATGTGTTGAGGGGACTTGTTATTTTTCCAGAAATTTTATCGTACATGTTCAAACATGTTTCTTGATTGAGTCTTGAGGATCTTATCGTTTTTCCAAGAATTTTATTTTTGTTGATAGCGTTGTGTCTGTAGTACGAGGTTGGGTGTGAGATAGAAGAGAGGGAGATAAAGAGAGTGGGTGAGAGATAGATAGACAGAGATAGAACTATACAGTTCACTTTCAACAAGTTCTTTAGCATAAATATGCTCAACTTTGGTTATATTGCAGCAGTTCACTAGCACGACTTACTCGATAACTTAGAATTCTATGGTAAGCAAGACAAACAATCGTCCTTTCAAATATAAATTTTCTTTTTTCCCAGATACAAAACTATTTACTGTAACAAATGATACCTTATAGCCAATATGTATACATTATATGTTTGCAATCGTTTAAAAATGCCATGCAAGTACATCAGATATCTTCCTCCAATGGAGACATTGGTGAATCACAAGGATTCATACCGCCTGAGTGGCTAGACGATGATGATGAGCCGGTGCAAGTCGATGAGATCAGTGAGAGTATCTCCAACGAAGTCGAAAATGCTGATTTACTTTGCAGGTTATTATTGTTATAATAATAAAGTTGTATAATAAGCAAATCAAAATATGTAGACATATAATTTGTTCTAGAGCATTTAATTATGAAATTTTATTAGATTTATTATTAAAACGTAAGAGAATCAAACCGTAAAGTTGTTGCAAGCATACAATAAATTTTATGATTTTATCCATACATAGTATGTATCAGAGATTTGCATATTACCATTCGTCATTACTTGTCACTCGAATAACATTCGTCGTCAGACATAATCGCGCATAAAAATTAATGCCTGCATGGTGCTCGAGTTCGTAAACAACGATTGCTGCTAAGCACAGCTTTTTACGATTGCCAAGCGAAACAAAGGCCCCATCCCGACAATGCAGACATTCGGAAAATTCGCTTAAAGCTCGAGTGTCTGCCTCAGTTCGAGTTTCTGCTGCTGCATGAGTTTTTGTTTTCGTACTTCACTGCCCTTTTTTAGCAGCGTACCACTGTTCTGCTTTCAATAAGCATTCAATAAGAAGAAGAAAAAACAAATTTATTATTCATATTAAATTAATACGAGTATATATTTATTCAACGCTCCAGTTCAGTATTTTATGTAATCATATATTTTTCCATTAGTTTTTAATAAAACTTATAATTTTAGATTTAAGATTCAGTTCAATTAAAGTTCATATTAAACTTTTTTCAGTTAACAATCAATATAATATTTTGTTTTTTAAAATGATGGTAATAAAAAAGTCTTCATAACAGAATCAAAACAAACTTATAAAGTACTTGTAGTAGCTCAGTATATGGATAAACAAATAAAAATAAAAATATTTTTCCTTGAAATTTCCAAAAATAAAAATCTGTTAGAAGAGATGCATTTTTGAACGTTCCGGCTACCCGGGTAGTTTGAAATTTTTGATGTGTTTATTTGGAAGTGAAAGAGCGTTTATTTTGCGCGGTTGATGCTTGTGATTAGTTTCTGTTTGTTTTTATTTATTTTTTTTTTTTTGTTGTGTTGTGTAAGACTTTTAAAGTGGAAAGAGTGTGATGAAGAGCCGGACAGAGGTGAAAGGAAAGAAAACAAAGAACTTGCGTTAATATTTAAGATTGCGAACATAGTGAACGCTTGTTTCTGATCAGGTCAGATCAGATTTTCACATTGAAGCAATAAAGAAACCAAGCCATGCATCTCTTTTGCTCCAATGTGTTTTCTGATCTGATATGCCTGCCTGTCTAAATCGGAAATCACTATGTTCGCAACCTAATAAAAGAATCAGTTCTGAACTTTCAACCGTGCAATTTTACCAATCTGGGCGGACACCAAAGGTAGTAAAAAATAGAATGGGAAAAACGGTATTGGCCTGGAATTCAAAAAATTTTTGTACGGAAATCAGAAATATTTTTCTAGAATTATTAAAGTTACCTCGAGTGAGAAATAACTTTTTTCCGATCTTTTATAATTTTTTTCGTAATCGAAATGCTAAAACAGGGCACTCAAAGTATTTTTGAAAAAAGTCGAGTCTCAACAGGTATTACTTTTTTTCCAGAATTTCGGAATTTTCGGAAGTAGCTCAAGACTATGTTTAAATCATTCGTCCTAACTTTTCCATATTTTACATTTTTGTATTTTTGGGATTTTTTTTTTGTAAAAATACAAAAACTCGACATTTTCAAAAAGGTACACTTCTAGCAAAAAAATTCATAACGACCAGGTTATTCCACATATTTACACAATTTTTTGTATCTATATTTCGTATAGCTTAAGAAAATATTTTCACAAAATTTCACTGAAATTTTTTGAATTTTGGATTTTTTTTTGGATTTGTTTTAATACAACAAGAACAAAAAAGAGTTTTTTTTCGAAAAGTATAAAATCACAACTCTGGAGGCTTTCGTCCAATTTTCATTTTTGAAAATTTATTTTAAAGAAAAATTAAAACGAAATGCGAACCCGTTTTTCAAAATTTACACTTATACAAAAGTTATTTGGGGTTTTTTGAAGAAATTAACACTTTTTTCCCATATAACCAAGTACTGACCGAAGTTACTTATTGTTAAAGACTTAACAATAATTTTTTCGTTGCTTAGCCGTTTACTATTTATTTTGTATTGTACTTAAAATTAACATATATACATCTTTTCCTTTATTTGTGTTTTACTTTGAAATTAATAATCTCTTGACTTATAAGTCATTACTTAGGTGTTCTGTTCGATTACCTTTTAATTGAAGTTGTATTTAAAGTGTACGTATATGTATATATCTTTTGTTGTTCTTACTCTAGGCAATTAGTCTTATTGGAAGGTCTATATACCATAAATACTCGTTTTATAAATAGTGGCTCTTTTTCCTTTCTTATTATTTGTTTTTTTTTCTATGCGATGTTGCAACTATTTTTTTTCATAAGTTAGTTTCTTTTTTTTTCATTTTTACTCTTCATAATCGTGGCTCTTTTTTGTTTACTTATTAGTTGTTTTTGTGTTTTTTTTTTCTTTTATGCGGTGTTGCATTTCATTTTTCTTTTCATCGCTAATTAAATACATGATTATATAAATTATACAAAAATCAAACTAAAGGTGAGCGACCGAATGTTGAGCAGCTTCCCCGTTCTTCCGGAACTTGACTTCTAGATGTCGGTGATGATTATTTATTCGTGTGGCTACAGAATCTGGACCCTTGTCGTGTTGTTTCTTGGTTGGAGCTGTGTGTAAAACTTTTTATCCGGCGTGATGGTGGTTGTAACTCGTTACCATCATTCGAGCGTTTTTGTGTTATAGCTTGCGTTGCGCCAAAATGTCGCTAAAAATGTTGGTAGTTGATAGCAAAAATGTTGGGAATTTATCTTGATACCCTTATCCACTTATTCCAAGATGTTGTGGAGGTTGGCTATAGATTTTATCAATTTTTCGGGTTACTCTGCCTTTAGATTTCAAAGGAATCATGCTTTGAGTACCGCTCGTTGAAACTAGCATCGTGTTACTTACTTCAGCCGAATAGTTTTAGGCGTAAGTACACTCCGTCAAATCATCTTTCATCATTGAAGTTTTTAGCTTATTCCGAAAATATATTGGGTCATCATATTCCCGGCTACAACTGTATTGGCCGACTGCTTCCCTTTGCTCAGTGACTGCTTTACTAATTGCCAGTATGACTTAGCTCTCATTTATTATTGTTTCGGAAGTTTTTAAAATTAACTTGCTTGTCTTGAAGCTTCATGCTGTCCGCCTGACTCTTTGTGTATGTCCTGCACCACACTCTCGTTACTTTGACTATGTTTACCCCTCTCTTCATTACCTCCGTATCAGGATTGAATGTCCCACGATGATCTTCCCTGTCGCTTGCTACCTTTCCTTTTAAATGGATATATATACTCTTTAAATAATAAATTTTTCTAATTCTTCGTATATAACTCATTAAATATTAGATTTTTCATTATTACAAATATTCTTCAACTACACTATGATCGACCTTCTTACAGATTTATTTCTTCTTACGTATTGTTACGTATATTTACTTGTTAAGAGGATTTTTCTTTCAAATTTCATTATTTTCATTTCATTATCATCGTAATGAGTAGGCAAAGGACAAACATTGTTTATTGACCTCTTTGACAATTCAATGCTAGTTCTTTCATCTATAATACTGCGTTTTCCAGTGAGTGAAACACGGTTTTCAAAAATTAAACGGCTTAAGAAAAGGAACACGTATATTACTTTAACATTTAACCGATATTTATTAACTTTTGATTGTTTACTCTGATATTCATTTACTACCAGGTAATATTCACTTGTTTGTATTTTCTTTTTTTTTTCTTTAAGTTTTCCGGAACTTAGTTTATAAATTCCTAAATTTGTCTTGCTTGAATTAAGCTTTGAAAATCTAACTTCGACTTCCTCTTTTTTTTTTTTCTTTCTCAATTTCCCTTCTATTTGAATTTTAATTTCATAAAACTATTTGCCTGTTAGTTGCTTATAACTTCTTGGTTACCCCTATATTTTATTTTTCCTCAGAATGAACTATGTTATTTACCCTATTTCTCTTCCTATTCCTAACTTTCTTTATTAAAAGAATTATTATTTATTTCTTGACTTCCAATTGATTTATTTTTTCTTCCTTTTTTTTTCTATGTAGACCTTATTGAAAATTGGTTTTTAAATTAAGTTTTTTTTTCTCAGAGATATTAGTTTCTTTTTCTCTTCTTGTAATTTATTAATGTTTCATGACTTTCCCATGGTTTGGAAATCATATCTATCTGTCACTTTTTCCTCTATATAATTTGTTTTTTTCTTGATTTCCTCTTGGTCGGCAAGCATTAACGTTTGCTTGTTTTGTTTTTATAAAACATCTTAAATTTTTCATCAATTTCCTTCATTTAACCTATCGTTCATTTTTATTCTTATACAAATACCCCCTGCCGCGGTGTATTTATTCTTTTTAATCTTTCTTACAAAAAAAACATTTTTTCTTTCTCATCGACTTTTTGCTTACTTATCTTCATTCTACCCTTATTCTCTTTTTTGCAATTATTCTCACTTTCATTATATACACTTTATTCTATTACGTATTATTCTTTATTCCCAAATTTATTTCATTAATTTTTTTTATATTACATATTCTTTCTCCTTTTATTTCATTTTAGTGTTTACTCTTTACTATTTGCCATTTCTTCTATATCTTATTTATTTTCGATTCTCCTTTATTTCCTTAATTACTATAAAATAATTTGAGTAAATTATTATGGATTTTCTTTGCTTTACCCTTAATTAAAATTTCGGTTGTGACTGCGCTTTTAATGCCTACCACCTCGTATGGCCCTATCCATATTGGTGAAAATTTGTTCTTCCTACACTGATTTTTCATTAGTACTTTATCCCCGCTTTTAAACTTTACTGGATTTAAAGAACTATCATATTGTTTTTTAGACGCCTCTTTTGCACGTTCCTGATTCTGTCTAACCAGCTCATGTGCTCTTTGGATTTGGTACTTTAATACCTTTGAAGGATCCTCGGCATTATATACCGGCCCACATTTGCGTTTCAAATTGGTCGGCATTTCGGAATCAAACCCGTACAATGTTCGAAAATGCGTTTGCTTTGTTGATACGTGTACTATATTGTTATGCACATGCATCGCGCTTGCCAACCATTGATCCCAATTTGACCCATCTTCTTTTGCAAAACTTCACAAATATTCAGCTAATGGTCTGTGGCTCCTCTCTAGTGAACCATTTGCTTGGAGATGGTATGGGGTAATATGCAATTTCTTTATACCTAACATTTTGCATACGTCCGAGAAAAGACGTGAAATAAAGTTTGACCCGTTGTCGGTTATTAACACCCTGGGCATATTGTGCCGAGTCACAATCTCGTTAAAAAATGCTTTTGCACATACCATACCATACCATGTACTTTGAAAAATCTTCTTGGAATGTTAATATATATTTATTACCGGATACTGTCTCTGGCAGGATACCCACCATGTCCATATAAACTTTATCGAATGGTCGGGTTGGTGTATCCGTCAAGACCATCGGTATTTTCGTTAACTTAGAACTTTTGTTCACTTGACATTTCCTGCAATTCTTTACATATTCTTTTATTTGCTTCTGCATTCCTTTCCACCTGTATTCTTTTCTTATTCTAAAAAGTGTTTTCAAGGCTCCCTGATAGCCTCCTAAGGGTGAATCATGAAAATCTTTCAGTATAGTTTCTATCTCTTTCGGGTCCGTTTTAATTTTTCCTTTCTGCTCTATACCTACTGAGTCTTCTTCCTGTGTCTTTCAGTCTCTGGGTTGTTATCTATTTTACCTTCTTGCTCGTGGACTCTGACTTTCGACCTTGTTTGTACCACTCTTATACCCTGATCTGGTTGGGATACCTTAACGCGTCTGCATTTAAATTCCTTTTTCCCGGTTTATATATAATTTCAAAATCATACTCTGACATCTTGTGTCTAAATCTTGCTAATCTTGATGTCTGATCTTTCAGATTTGCTATGCCTCTCAGGGGTTGGTGATCCGTGTAAATCCTGAATGGTCTACCTAATAAATATGCTCTAAAATTTTTTGTTGCCCATACGATTGCTAAAAACTCTTTTTCTATTGTCGAATATCTTTTTTCTGCGCTGTTTAATGACCTGCTTGCGAATGCAATTGGCCTGTCCTCTCCTACTTCACCCTGTGACAATACCGCTCCTATTGCTTCCCCACTTGCGTCAGTCGTTAGTAAAAATGTTTTCTCAAAATCGGGATAGGCTAACACGGGCGACGAAGTTATAGCGTCTTTTATTTTTTCAAATGCTTCTTGACATTTTTCTGACCATTGAAACTTTGTGTCTTTCTTTAACAAACTGTTTATGGGGGATGCCAATTGTGACATATTCTTTATAAATTTTCTGTAGTAATTCGCTAAACCTAAAAATGCTTGCACTTCCTTTCTATTTCTCGGTATGGGAATATTTTTTACACATTCTAACTTTTGCGGGTCTGGTAAAGCCCCCAACTCTGAACATTTGTGTCCTAAATAGGATATTTCTCTACGAAGAAATTGACACTTTTCCGTATTTAACTTCAAACAATTTTCCCTTAGCCTTTGAAAAACTTGTGCTAATCTTTCCTCGTGCTGCTGCAAATTTTTCCCATAAATTACTACGTCATCTAAATATACAAAACAATCTATTCCCTGTAATCCTGTCAGTATGTGATTCATCAACCTTTGAAACGTGGCTGGAGCTCCGGTGAGTCCAAATGGCATTCTATTAAATTCGTAGTGCCCAAATGCTGTACTAAACGCTGTTTTTTCCTATCATTTTTGTCTACTAGGACTTGATGGTACCCACTTGCCAAATCTAGAGTTGAAAAATATCTACAGTGTCCTAATTGATCTAATATTTCATCAATTCTTGGAATTGGAAAAACTTGTTTGATGGTAGCGTCATTTACTTTTCTAAAATCTATGACTAACCTCCATTTTTTCTTCCCATCACTCCCGACTTTCTTTGGCACTAGTAGTAATGGCGAGTTCCAAGGTGACTTGCTTGGCCTAATTATGTCATCCTTCAAAAGCTGTTCTACTTGGTTTTGAATTTCCTCCCAGTGAGCTTGAGGAAATCTATACTGCTTCTGATTTATTGGCGGCTGATCTGTCTGAACCTGAATTTCGTGTTTTAAAACCGGAGTGTATGATAATTTATCTCCTTCTAACAGGAAGATATCATGGTATGACGTTAATAAATTTTCTATTGAGGACCGCTCCTCTGTATTCAAATTCGTGTCCAATTTAACTGTTTCTCTTAATTTTCTAATCCGTTCTCTAACGTTGTGTTCCCTTACGCTATATATCGTGGGATTGTTCGTTTTATATTTATTAAAATTCGAAAATGCTAGTTTATAATCTTTCGGTATGGTCGTATCCCTTTCCGTTGCATTCGAAACTGATACGCATGCTGTATTGTTAACTACGTTGGTTAAACTTTCTCCTAAATAAACTCCTGGCTCAATTTCTTGCTTATGTTCTACTATTACCGGAATCTTAGTGTTCACTCTTATTCTCATTATTTTCGCGGTTCGCGCTTTAATCTTTATTTCTTCATTATAACTAACTAAATGTTTGTCCTCTCTAAACTATTTTCCCTGTCTCGATTGTAGCAATTTAACTATTTTCCCCATGTTGTCATACATTGTGACTATTTTTTCCCTCGTATCTATTATACTTTTGTTCCACAAATTATCTCTTCCTAATATTCCATCTGCAGGTAATCCTTGTTCTAGTGCCACCACGTGTAACTTTAAACTTAGATTTTCAACTCCGCTATATGAAATTTCTACCGCCCCCATTGTCTTTATGAAGCCTCCGAACGCTCCACTTAAATCTCTTATTTCTTTGCTCCTATTCTCAATTGTTCTTAATGCATTTTGCTTCACCAAACTCGTGTCTGCTCCGGAATCTACAAGTAGAATGAGTCTTCCATTTATAGCATCCTCACAAGGGATTTCTACAAACACATCATTCACTTTGGAGACGCCGAAACATTCACCCCTCCTACTCTCCTGCACTGTCAGATTTTGGTGCCAACAGCTTGGCTGAGATGTACAGACATTTACGATTTCTTTAGGGGTTAACTCTTCCTCCACTTCAACTGGCTGAGGTGTACAGATATTTACAATCTCTTCGGACGTCAAATTCTCTGTTATTACACTTCTATTGGCTTAGATGTACAGATATTCACAATCTTTTCAGACGTCGAACTCTCTGTTACTATCTTTATCGGCCTTATTTCGCGTTGATTTCGGGGTTCCCAGCCTTATGGCCTTTGCTGGGCCCCTGGAAGTTTCCATGTCCGTAACCCTGATTATCTTTCTTTCTTTTACTTATTATTTCTTCACAATTATTTTCTTCCTTTATATTTATTTTATTATTATTCTTTCTTTTACTTATTCTTTTTTCATAATTCTCTTCCTTCAAATTTATTTCATTATTTTCCTCTCTTTTACCTATTATTTCTTCCAATTTCTTTTCTCCACTCCAAATTCTATAATTATTATTCTTTCTTATCCTTGCAGTTGGGATTGGCGCTGTCTGTTCCCATAAACTTGTTTATGCTCCGGGTTCTACAAGTGAAATAAGTCGATCGTCTGTAGCATTCTTGCGAGGAATTTCTACAACCACATCATTTACTTTGGAGACACCAGAACGTTCCCCCTTTTCATTCTCACTCTCATAATTCTTTTCCTGCATGTGATCGTTTCTAGGCCTGAACTCTTGGGCTTAAGTCACCGAATCCTTTGTCACTAGCTCATCTAAGTTTTTTCCTTCTATTGCTAGCACCACGGCCCTAACACTTGGGTCACTCAACCCTACCTTGAATGCCGTCACAACTGCCTTGTTCAATTTATTCAACAGTCCTTTCTTTTCTCCTACGCAATCTTTCCCTCTGGATTCTATTGTGTTTAATCTTCTTGCAAATGTTAAATTCGCAGGTTCTCCCCTGGCTCTTGAACGCATTTTGACAACTCTATTATTATTGACGTATACGTGGTGTCCCTCAGATAATTGGATTTAATTAATACATAAAATTCTTCAATAGTGGCAAACTTTCTTGTCCTTCATAATTCGAAGGCATCCCCGTGTAATCTTAACTTAACACAGTCTATAATGTTTTGTAACTCCACAGCACCGAACGCTCTAATTGCGAGATCGCACCCTTGAATGAACCTATACACTTCTGTTTGTGAATCGGTTCCCGAAAATAAAGGGACCAGATTATTCACAGTCTTTGCTATTTCCCTTATCGTCATTTTGTCTTCTCTTATTTCGCTGTGATTTATTAAACCCGACGTATTACGTACTTATTTAATTTTCTTCCAATAAAACCAGTTAATTTTATATGTTTTGTTCTTTATTTTCTTTTATTAATCATTTAAATATACAATGCACAATTTCTTTAATTCTTTATTTATACTTAAACTGCTCTGCTTAAATTCTCGAATGTTGTAGGCTTTACCGCCCTAGCTTCATCATTTCGCCTGCGTCCATCCTTAGTGATTGGTCCTTGGTTGGTCCATTTGGTTCCTGGTTCATCTTCATCATTGGGTTTAGCTCTAAAAAGAATATTTCTCTTTTTTTTTCTTCATTTATAAACCTTTTTTCATCTGAAGATCACCTTCACTACTTTCACTGGTCGCGATCGGACTTTGATCACAACACTAACTTCGCGGAAAACATCTAATTCAACTCAAAAAGTTTTTTAATTTTTTTCTCTCCCAAGAACCTTTCGAAACTTCACGGAAATATAACTTTTGACAACTGCTTCCATTAATCCTTGAAAAAAAAATTTCTCATTTTTCCCAAATATTCTAATTTCAATTTATTTTTCCCCTTGATGTTCCCCGAACAACAAAGGATCCTACTAGTTAATTCAACATTATCCTTTTCTTCAACATATCCTTGCTGTTCCATAAACAGACAGGATCCATAACTTCAAAATTATCCTTCTTCAAAACATCCTTGCTGTTCCCCTGAACAGCTTTTGACAACTCTTCCACGACTCTCATACGACTAACTACGACTCCCTAACTTAACTATCTCTGGCTGCCTCAATCTTTACATTCTTACTTAATTGACAGTTTTTTGTCACATACTTAAAGCTGATTTACTTACTAATTGGCTAATTGTAATACCTATTTAATCTACAAGAATATTTTCCATAACTTGACCGAGTTTCAAGTCATACGGAAACGTTCTTGTTTAACATATGTAAAAATGCTCAAGTTGCATTTTATTAGTCATATTTTCTTTTCCACAAGGCGGAACACTTGTTAGCTTAATATTGTCCAAGTTCAAGCTACAGTAAATAAAATTCCATAAATGCATTTAATTACAACAATAAAATATTATTAATTAAAATGCTGTGAATGCATTTTGCGCTCAATGCAGAAGGTCAGTTTATTTCTCATGTTGAGACAACAACAACACACTGGCGCTACGGCTTGTTATTTAAGCTGGTCGCTGGGTTATATTAAAACTAGTGACTTTAAGCAGTTATGGATATTACAGTAGTTGACTCGGTGACTCGGTGAGTCACAACACTCATCATCATAATAAAAGCGTACGTAAATAGGTAAGTTCTAGGGACGTATATAAATTTAGAAATTTTCAAAATGTGAAATACATTTAAATTTAAATAAAAAGCTTAAGGCACTGAGATTGTGCAGGAAACCTGTATAATGGATAGCGGCTTTAATATAGATAAGCCTACTAAAAGATTCAACTCTACTGATATTGTGTAGTAAGCTTGAATATTTTACATTTTGAAAATTTCTAAATTTATATACGTCCCTTAAACTTACCTATTTACGTACGCTTTTATTATGATGATGGGTAACCAAGAGAGAGGTTCTTCTGAATCTAGAATAGGCGTATTCTTTTGTAAACGAGTTGCAAAAGAACAGTGCAACTCGGATAAAATTTACTTTTAGTTGCTTACCAACACTAGCAAGAACTGTCATAAACATATGTTTGTTTTGATTAAAATAAGAAAATTAAAACAAAATGATTAAAAAAAATGTTCTCGATCATTTGTGTGCAAACATTTCACATCACACACAACACAATTGATCATAAGATACTCGGTCAAAGTCCTTTCAAGGGCTGAAATGGTAATTTAATTTTTTTTTTTTAAACAAAATGAGCAATTTAGAGGAATCATTGGTAAATAAATTTATTTAGCTACTTAAAAATATGAAAATAAAATCTGTAAATAATGCGTAATAAATGGAGCAGAAGGAAGATGTTCATCACAGCATAATCACAGATCTGCAGAATGGCGATGAACAAACACGTCGTCGTCTGGCCATGTATTGCCTTAAAGATGCCTATCTGCCCTTGCGTTTGCTCAACAAAATCATGTCAATAGTGAACTACATGGAAATGGCTAGGGTAACGGGCGTTACGCTGCAGAGCCTCCTAACGCGTGGCCAACAGATGAAAGTGCTCACCCAGTTGTTACGTAAGGCAAGAACTAAGGGATTTATCATGCCTTCTTATTCGTCACAGGGCTCCGATGAACAATACGAGGGTGCTACGGTAATTGAGCCTAAACGCGGCTACTATGCGGATCCCATAACGACGCTCGATTTTGCCTCGCTGTATCCGAGCATAATGATGGCACACATTCTGTGTTATACTACCTTGTTACAACCTGGTATGAAAGATAAACTGAAGTTAAGCGAAGACCAGGTGGAGCGTACACCGGCAAATAATACATTTATCAAGGCAAGCTTACGGCGTGGGCTGCTGCCGGAGATCTTAGAGTCGCTGTTGGCGACTCGTAAGCGTGCCAAGAATGATTTGAAGGTTTTTATTTAATTCAACAAAATCTCCAACAGACTAGACTAGACATTTTTTTTTTTTTTGGTTTCAGGTGGAAAAAGATCCCTTCAAGCGTTCTGTACTGGATGGTCGTCAGCTGGCTTTGAAGATATCTGCCAACTCGGTTTATGGCTTTACAGGCGCTCAGGTAGGAAAACTGCCTTGTCTCGAAATTTCTGGTAGCACCACAGCCTATGGACGCACTATGATAGAAATGACAAAAAATGAGGTGGAGTCGCACTACACACGCGACAATGGCTATGAAAACGATGCTGTAGTTATCTATGGCGACACTGACTCTGTTATGGTTAACTTTGGCGTCAAGTCGCTAGCATGCGCAGCATGGAACTAGGACGCGAGGCTGCTGAATTAGTAAGCTCAAAGTTTGTGAGTCCCATTAAGCTGGAATTCGAAAAGGTTTATTTCCATATTTGCTCATAAACAAGAAAAGATATGCCGGATTGTATTTTACCAAACAGACACCTATGATAAAATGGACTACAAAGGTATAGATGAAGATGAAGACAACTTTTAAAAATTCGTAGATTTTATTTAAATAAATTTCAGGTATTGAAACTGTACGTCGCGACAACTCGCCGTTGGTAGCAAATCTCATGAACACGTGTCTGCAGAAGTTGCTCATCGAACGCAATCCCGATGGTGCCGTTGAGTATGCCAAACAGGTAATAGCCGATCTGCTCTGCAATCGCATCGATATATCACAGCTGGTCATCACCAAAGAGCTTTTCAAAACGGATTATGCCTCAAAGCAGGCGCACGTTGAGTTGGCTAGTAAAATGAAGAAACGTGATCCTGGTACTGCACCTAAACTGAGTGATCGGGTACCTTATGTTATTTGTGCAGCAGTCAAGAATACGCCTGCCTATCAGAAGGCCGAAGATCCACTCTTTCTGCTAGAAAACTGCGTACACATCGATGCGAATTATTATTTGGAACAACAACTTTCAAAGCCTCTGCTGCGCATATTCGAACCTATTCTGGGCGACAAAGCAGATTCGATTTTACTGAGTAAGTTTTTCTCTATTTTAACGGAATGAAATTTAATGTGTTTAATTTTAAAGAGGGTGAGCACACGCGAACGCGCACTGTTGTCACTTCCAAGGTCGGCGGTCTGGCTGGCTTTATGACCAAGAAAGCTTCTTGCATTGGCTGCAAGGCGCTTATGCGGAAAGGCTATGAAAATGCGCCCGTTGTGTCCACACTGTGAGCCAAAGATGAGTGAATTGTATCGGAATTTCAAAGCAGCAATGGAGCAAACTTTTTCGCGTCTTTGGACGGAATGTGAACGTTGTCAAGGCTCTTTGCATGAAGAGGTGCTGTGCACGAATCGTGACTGTCCTATATTCTATATGCTGCAGAAAATACGCATGGAACTCGATACACAGGAGAAGAGTTTGCAGCGCTTCCGACTGCCAGAATGGTGAAGGCAGCGCTCAGAGTTGTTTATGTTAATAAGGTTCAATTCAATCGAAATTATCCGCATTGTTTATTTCAACAATTTCTTTTCTAAATATTTTTTGAATTGAATCGAACTACGGAGCTGACGTTAAGATACGCAATTTTGCGCTTAACTTTAAATCCATTTTTTGTCCGTGTGAATGTAGGAAATTTTTTTATATTTTAACCGAATAAAACGCAACTATTTTATGTTTCAACAATTTACACTGATTTGTATAAATTTATAAAATTATAATTTTATAATTTAAATTATTTATTATAATAAATAATAATAATTTAATAAATTATAATAATTTACACTGATTTGTATAAATTTATAAAATAAATTTTTGAGCTCAAAATTTAAATTTTAAGCGCGTGTAACTTTTTTTCCTATGAGTGGAATTAAAAAATTTCTTCACACGGACCTATTGATTTTTTATGAACTTTAATTACAAAATATAAAATGGGCAAAGTTTTGGGGGTCGTAGTGCAAAAAAAGTTAAAAACTGAATTATTTTATTGAAGATGACCTCAAAGGTCAATAACTTTTGACTACGACTTGTTAGCATTTTTAAGATCTTTCTAAAAATATACTTTTTTTCAAAATCGGACATCAAATAACCGAGTTATAATAAAAAGACCATTTTGGTTGTTAATGTAGACCACTTAAAAAAAAATTTTTTCTGGTCTGAAATCCTCTCAATAGGATCTTTCTAAAAAGTCGGTAACAAATCAAATTTTTTTTTCTTCCATAGGGGTCGACCCGCCCTAATGTACTTGCCTTGAGTAAATTGAATTCTTTACAAACAAAAACAACAGGAATTTTCATATATTAAATTCTTTTAATATTGTTCATTAAAATTTTAATTTATTATACTTATGTACATATGGTACAGTTAAATGGAAAGAAGCAAAAAGAAAAACTAAAATAAATAAACTAAATAAACTAAAAATAAATATTAAAATTCATTAAAAACAAAAATATCAGGAATTTTCAAAAACTTAAAATAAAATGGCACAACAAAATTTGGAACAATTGAAGATGACTCAAAATGGGCTTTTTTAATAGGGGTATTCACAATTTGGTGTATTTAGTCTTGTATTCTGTATTTGTAGTAAATATGGTTTCTTTCTTTGCTATTTGCTTACATTTTGTTTGTGTAACTAACATATTTACCACAAATACAGAATACAAGACTAAATACACCACATTGTGAGTACCCCTATTAGGGGTATTAGGGGTCATATTTAATTTTTTGTAAATGTGTATTTGGAGCTAAAAAAGATAATGATGGAAAAATGTTGCTCCGCTCTCAAGTAGCTTAGAAGTTAGAGGGCTCTAACTAAGTTAGGCGCGTTTACGTGCTCGTTCCTGCTGCATAACCAGTTCACGTTCCTCATACTGGCGTATGTTCTTAACACCAAGGACCGGCAGAAGGCAGCAAATACTTTGTACTTTATGTAGCAAATACTAACCAGGCAAATATCCTGTGAGATATGAGAATACAAAAATTTAAAAATCCACATATGTGAATTATATTTATTTTAAAAACACCTCTTTATTAACGCTATCAATGCTTTTTGTATCGCTTGCATGTTGCAAGGTTTCCAAATCGATTGAATTCCTGCGCGAAGCTTGTTCAGCTTCATCACCCGACGGATCCATTCTCATATCAATGCTCTCCGTCATGTAATCGCTGGGTGTGACTTTGCCAAGCTCCACATGGAGAATTTTTCTTTCAACAAGCCTAGAATGCAATAACGCACAATATGATGTGCCACATGGGCATCCAATGAGGCTAAAATATCATCAGCAGATAAACTGAAATTAAAATTTTTCATCATTTTTCTATGAAATATTATATTCATGCTTAAAATAAACACTTTTTTTATACTGATATACTCTCATTAGTGGCAGCTAAGCGCGCATCTTTAGCGGACATCCCTGCGAATAAAAACCTATCTTCTTGGCCAGCCAACGATTGATGGGTATAAGTGCGGCCGCAAACATCACGCCTGCAATAAAAGCAGCTCCTAATTGAGTATAAAGTAGATCCAAGGTGATGAAAAGCTGGAAAAAACGAGTTATTGTTAAAATATTCCCTTCAATACAATAGAAAATCTGGTAAATCACTTGAAAAGGTATGCTCCAGAAAGAGTGAAAACTGATGCATGAGTTAACAATGCGATCTGTATCGGTGGACATGAGATTTAAAATTTCTGGACGTTCATCCTTGAGTCCGCGTGCTTCCAAACTCTTGCGATAGACAGCAGTTACCAGACCAATGCGCATTTTCATGCCAATCATGGACATGCACCAGTTGAAGTGCGACGAACATAAAGCAGCTGAATATCAAATAACATTAGAAAGACCTTAATGAAGTAGGACCACCAAAACTTACACACTAGAGTAGCGCCAAATAAGCCCAAAGCATAGAAATAAGGTTTGTTGCTAGTTGTCGTCTTGTCATCGCTGCTACTCTGCTGACTTAGCAGACCACCAGCCTCTACGCACAGGTGACAATCTTGACGCGATGTAGGGGCTTAAGTTGCAAAGACACAATGGCTATTGGGTTAGGCTTTGTGGAGCAACGAACCAAAAGTCACCCCCCATTTCTAAGGTTGTAGACGCCATGCCGAGGGAGATTGCACCGGTGGTGCAGGGTCTAGGGGTTTTAGATAGCGAATGGTGTCTCCTTAGGGCAGCCCACTCCCTGTTGTATTTTAGTAGGGTAGGGCGGATAATGGGGATCTCTGTCCGTTCGGTCCGTTTTTCTCCTCAATTCGTGGGATATTTTATGAACCTAAAAACAAAAAACAAAAAGGAAGGGTGCGCTGTGGGGACGGGTCCCGAAGCGCTGGAATCCCAAAAGGATTTAACCGTGGAAGGGTGTGGGAAGCCGCAAGGTAACCCGCCGGGCCTGGTGGACGATAAAACTCTGAAAGGAGTGGAATTGTCAGCCAGGCCTGTCGAAGCTGCAACACCAGGGAATGAAGGTGGACATCCTGTAAAGGTTAGCCTTCCACATAAAGGAAGGACGATGGAAGTTGGTGGACGACCCTCAAAAGTCGATAGCCAATGGAAATCGTGGAGGGCTGATAGCCAGAAACCGAGCGGTAGCAAACCTTTGCCTACACAAAGAGTTGCGTCCGCGAAGTCGAAGGCTTCAGCGGGAGGGAAATTCAACCCGGAAGGGGTTATTGGAAGCGGCCGTGCATCCTATGCTACGGTAGCGGAAAAGGACCTCTTAATGGGCATCGTTGATTGCTCCATCGATGGTCAGTTGGGAGGGTCCCAGTTGGCGGCCTTTAAATCCGCCCTCTTGGAGGCTCTCGACACCATCAATGAAAGCGATGGCGATGTAGGATTTGTTGGCAATGCAAACTTGGAGGATGGAATTATTGCACTCAAGTGCAAGAACCCATCATCTAAGGTATGGCTGTGCCGAGCCGTGCCAAAGCTCATGAACTTATGGGAAGGGGCTGAGTTGCGGGTCGACCGACTATACGCATTAAAGGACGTTAGAAGGATGTTCATCATTGTTTACGGTACTTCCGAAAGCAAGGAGGTCATCCTTAGGAGGTTGCAGACCCAGAACCGGTGCGTTGCGGACACTTCTAAATGGAGAGTTAGCAATGCAATGAAGTTCGGAGATGCAAAGGAAGGAGGCGTCAAGTTCACTGCGTGGTGCCGGACGGATGAGATGGAAGCGATCTGGCTGGCAGGGGGGAAACTCAACTGCGGCCTTGATCAAGCTCTCATCAAATTCCAAAAGGATGCAAGGTGAGCTCGACGAAACCCCTGGAACGGGGCTGGTGGGGAATTCTGCAAGGGAAGAACCACCAGGGCGGGTAATGGGCCCGTACCCGCACCAGAAAAACCTCGTGGTGTGTCAGCTCAATCTACACCATAGTAGGGCAGCATCAGAAATGATGATGCGTTGCATGGAGGAGGATGGAATTGACATAGCAATGCTCCAAGAACCTTGGATTCTTCACAATAGAATCAAAGGTCTCTCGGAGCGGAAAGCCACGCTGTACCAACCGGTGGCAGATGGCAGACGGAGGACCTGTATCCTGGTGAGACATGGTATACTAGCGGTACATATCGGGGATGGTACAGGTACTTGTATGATGGCTTCGGCGTATCTTCCTTACGACTCTCCGGACCAGCCACCTTCAAAAGAGGTGGAGAGCCTGGTAAAGTACTGTGAGGAAAGAGGCATTGGAGTGATCATAGGATGTGATGCCAACGCGCATAATACTGCGTGGGGAAGCACCAACAACAATGACAGAGGAGAGCAACTGCTTGAATTTGTGGAGAGGTATAATCTGTTGGTAGCAAATAGAGGAGTACAGCCGACTTTCGTTGATGCAAGGCGAGCGGAAGTCATTGACGTCACTCTTATTTGCAGAAAGATTCTGAGCAGAATACAAAACTGGAGGGTCGTGGATAGGCTAACCATGTCGGACCACAGATCCATTCAGTTTGAAGTCAAGTTCGGAATCCGACGCCAGCAGAGTAGCAGGAAGGTCAGGATACCCAAGAACACGGATCCTGTGAAATATAAGGCGAAGTTGAGGGAAACACTGACCCCAAAAGCTATAAAAGTACCAGGGAACACAGCGGAAGTGGAAAGCCATGTCAAACATTTTAGTTCGGCCATGGTCGAAGCTTACGAGGTGGCATGTCCTACAACTTCAATAGACGAGGGTGATCCGACGCCATGGTGGTGTACGGAACTCGAACCTCTGAAGAAGAAGGTTAGGAAGGCCTTCAATCGGCATATGAGAGAGAGAACCCCAGAAACATGGGCAGAATAAGAGGCACGGAAAAGGCAACTGAAGAACCTCATACGACACCGTAAAAGGCAGTCGTGGAGAGACTTCTGCTCTGGGATGGAAACTATTTCAGAAGCATGCAGGCTTCAGAAAATGGTTTCAAAAGATCCATTTTCCAAAGTGGGACTGATCCGAAAAACGGATGAAACCATGGCAGAGAACCTGGAAGAGTCGATGCAAGTTCTGATGGAGGTGCATTTTCCTGGAAGTTTTAAGTCTGATGACCCATGGACAAACCTGAAGAAAGGGATGCACAGGGTTGACAGACTGGAAGCCGAAAGAATGATCACTATGGACGGGGTGAGGAGTGCTATACTCTCATTTGCTCCGTACAAAACATCAGGGATGGACGGTATATTTCCGGCTATGATGCAATGGGGGGAAGATCTCATCGCACCTAGGCTGTGGGGTATATTCGTTACTTGCTTAGCGACTGGGTATGTTCCGATAGTCTGGAGAGAGGCGAAAGTTGTCTTTCTCCCGAAACCCGGAAAAAAGATTATGCGGAGGCGAAGTCGTTCAGACCGATCAGCATTACGTCTTTACTCTTGAAAACGATGGAAAGAGTGATGGTTGACTGTCTTAAGAGCACTTCACTAATGCATAATCCTCTCAGTAGATGCCAATATGCTTATAGAGCAGGCATGTCTACGGAGAGTGCTCTTCACAAATTAGTTAGAGTGGCTGAAAAAGAGTTATTTTCAGGAGGCATCGCGATGGCCACATTTATGGACATCGAGGGTGCTTTCGACAAAATATGCTTTGGAAGGCTGCGACAGGCTCTGACAGAACGCAATGTAATCCCAATGATAACAAATTGGGTAGACAATATGCTCAAGCACAGGGCTGTCTACATGCAGAACGGTAGAGTCAAGACTAGAGGTAGAGTAAGTAGAGGATGTCCTCAAGGAGGGGTGTTATCGCCAACCCTGCGGAACATCACTGTGGACTCACTTTTGGCTAGACTAGATGAATCGGGCATACACACGATAGGGTATGCAGACGACATTGCGTTGGTGGTCTGTGGTAAGTTCATTGACACCATTTCTGACATTATGAAGGGAGCACTCCGAATGGTGGAGGAGTGGTGTCGAGAACAAGGCCTCACCGTGAACGCAGGAAAATCAGACAATATTCTCTTTACTAGAAAGAGGGTAGGCCTGAGGAGAGAACTTTTTGGAGCTGAAATCAACATGTCCACGAAAGTTAAATATCTAGGGTTAACTCTCGATAGTAAACTGAACTGGAACGAACATGTAGGAGACAGGATTCATAAGGCCAAGAGGGTTCTGTTTCAGTGTAGACGCGTTTGTGGTCTTAAATGGGGGCTAAACCCGGAGGCTATGAAATGGATCTACACTATGAGGGTTAGACCTGTCATCACGTATGCTTCGGTGATCTGGTGGACAAAAGTCCAAAAACCATTAAGAAGCGACTAGACAGAGTCCAACGGCTGGCGTGTGTTGGAATAACAGGGGCAATACGCACCACTCCAACAAGCGCAATGGAGGTTTTGTTAGGTATGCTACCGTTGTATTTAGAAATAAAGAAAACAGCAGCGCTAACAGCCCTCAGGATGTTGCGAAATGCTACGTGGCATGGAGCAACAGCCCTCCATGGTCATATGCGCATCCTGGACATGACACAGCGAAATGTCAGGGAGACGTGTATGCCTATGGACGGAAGGCAGAGAGTGAGAATAACAGAAAAATGTTATAAAACTCTAATAACAGATGGATCCGTTTGTGAAGAAACCGCTGGTAGTGACATCAGAATATTCACAGACGGCTCTCTGATGAATGGCAGAGCCGGGTCTGGCGTCTACTCAGAGGAGTTGAACCTATCCTGTGCACTGAGGCTGGGGAGGTTCGTGTCTGTATACCAGGCGGAAATGCTTGGTTTTCCAGTGCATGCGCTGGACCACTTGATAGATGGACGGGTAAATGGCAAGAAAATTGTCATTGCCCTTGACAATCAGTCGGTGATTAGGTGCATGCAACGGACAGATATTACTTCTAGGTTGGCCATAGAATGTCTTACCAAACTCAATAGGTGCGCTCAGACAAATGAGCTCACACTTATGTGGGTGCGAGGACATTCTGGCATAGAACAGAATGAAAAGGCTGATTCTTTAGCAAGAGAAGGATCAGCAGAAGAATTCTGGTAGAGATTTAGACCAAGAAGCTGGTAATTGCAGGCAATCAAAGGCGGCCGTGAAATGGTCAAGTAGTGAGGCAGCAAAAGTCACCCGATACAATCGGAAGACTTTAAGCTGGCTTACTGCACTGGTCACAGGACACGGTCTCTACATGTACCATCTCAGGAAGATGACTCTGACCGAGGACGATGCGTGTAGGTTATGCCTAGAAGAGCCGGAAACAGCAGCACACATTTTGTGCCAGTGTCCGGCGTTGGCAAGCATAAGATTGACCATTCTGGGACGTCCATTTATTGACGAAGCCGAGATTAGTCAACTGACCTACAAGGACATGCTTGAGGTGACAAAGGGTGCTTATATAAGGAGCATGCTCACTTATGAGTGCTCCGAGCAGTAGCATCCTTCGTCAAATAGGGGACGAAAAGGGACCCACTGTGGTCTGATTCGGCCAATCCCTGACTTATTATATATATATATATAGCAGACCACCAAGCAACAACGGTCCAGCAAAGCCGGTAATATCCGGCACAAAGCGCAGCAAGCCGATCAAATAAAACTCACGTCCAAAAGATTTGTGAAGAGCCCAAAATAGTCGCTTCGTTTGTGACAGTCGTAAATGTAATCGTTAATTACAAAAACCGCACACGCTCAATGCTTTGTAGTAGTATTTCTTTTACCATCAATTCCAATTGACTGCAATTAAGCAGCAGCTCAAACAATTCAATACGCTTAAACTGAGACTCGTTGAGTACCAAATCCCTTATCTGTGCTGCTTGGGGTGTTACTTCCACGACTGCAGTTGATGTATGCATAAAATACCATCGCAATAGTACATTGCATTGACGTATTAAATTAATGATTTTTGTGATATTTTGCAAAACAAATATTTCCGAGAGCACACCGTCTCGTAATATTTCCTTTGTTTGTTGCAATATTTTGCAGAAATTTGCGGTTTGTCCAGTGAATTTGTCACAGCTTCGGCGGAGACATCCTTGGGAGCCAACAATTGTGGAATAGTTGCTGTCTGTAAAGATATAAGAACATTAATAAAATCATCAGTAAAGTTCAACATTAAGCATGCCTGCACTGGCGTCATTAATTTGAATCCAAAGCTTTCTACAATTTCTAGCACGGGCTTGGATATCGGCGTTTTGTCCAGTGAATTGGTCACAGCTTCGGCGGAGACATCCTTGGGAGCCAACAATTGTAGAATAGTTGCGGTCTGTAAAGATATAAGAAAATTAATAAAATCATCAAAAAGTGATAAGATCAGTATTAAGCATGCCTGCACTGGCGTCATTAATTTGTCCAGGTTTGTCCAGTGAATTTGTCACAGTTTTGTATGAAAATTAAAAATCACAAGTTTTTTTTGTCCATTTTCTTAACTTGCAAGCCCTATAACTTCTAAACCAAATGTGAGCGGAGTGTAATTTTTCCAGATTTGAGCTTAGAAGGTCTTAATAGATACATATATTCCACAAAAAAGTTGTTAATTTAAAGTTTTCGTTCATCTTCAATTATGGCCAAAGTTTTATTCTCGATTTGCTATTTTTTCCAGCAACGCCACTTTCTTCTGTTCCAGCTCACTATCTTTCTGCCACTTCTCCCTCAACATATTCTTCAACTCTTGGAAGGCCTTGGTCCGCTCTTCTTTTTTCTTATCAGCTTCCAACTTCCTGAGCTTTAACTTTTCCTCGTAGTACATCTCTCGAGCGGACCGTTTTCTCCGTACTACAGGTGAAGAAGATGAAGGTAATGCTGAGGTGCCAGATGTATTGGCAGTGTCCACATCTGATGACGACGATGGTTTCGGTGATGACGCCAGCGATGGTGACAGAAGTGGCGAGGAAGCGGTCGCTGTCGGTGATAATGATGGTGGTGGAGAATCCACATTAGGCACTGTTTGAGATGACTTGTATCCCACGTGAAGTGTGTGGTCATTTGAAATGATTGGACTGGTGCCAAAAATTTCGTCCATTAGCTCCATATACGGAGCAAAGCATGGACCAGTGCTGCGGTTGTTGTCGCGTGCTGCTTTGTACGCTTGGAGAAGGCTTCGCATCTTCGACTCCAAGCATAGCGGTGTCCTCTCTGCATCCTGGAAATTAAGTTTTTTAATTTAGTTCGTTAAACATATATTTATTTCTTAAACGTACCGTAATCGCCAACGACATCATGTCTTCTAACACGTTCGCGTAGGCCAGCCTCTTTTTCTTCGGATGCTCGAACTTCCGAACAAGGTAGCATCTCAAAAACCCAGTCGTTTCCTTACGGGACCACCTTCTTCTCTGTTTTCCTGAATTCTGAAATAAAAATCATGTTTAAATGTATAATTTATAAAAAAATTTTGCTTAAAGTAATTTTACTTACACTTGCTCCATTTTGCTTCATTTTGTTTACATGTACACAAAAAAATGATTTTGACGTTTGCATAAAATTTCCCTTGGATTTTTTCATGGTGTATTCACAACAGAGCAGTTTTTCAACTTTTCAGCACTGCAAATCAGGTCGGTTAGCAGTTTATCGAGTAGAGCTGAGCTCGCATAAATATCCGACCTTGTGTTGTTGTTTTGTATGTATTAAGTTATCCTACCAAGTGTTCTTTTGTAAGTCGGTAGCAAAAGAAAGCAACTAATATACCTACTATATACATTAGATACATTCACATTTATATGGACTTTACTAAAGTGTTTCTGATTCACCGTTCCCCCCCACCCCCCTCATATAAAAGGTGCTTGCATAAAAATAGTAAAACGCCAAAAAAAGACCAACATTTTCATAAACTGGATGAGCTACAGTTAAAAACGTGTTTTTCGGGCCTTCAGGGTTAATGTGAATTTATTAATTTTTGTACTGACATTAAAGCTAGACGAAAATTACAAAAAAAATCTATCCCCATGTAAAATTGGTCGCTTAATCCGATGTTGTACTCAGATTTGGCATAAAATTAAATTTGCGGTCACCAGGAGCAAATAAACGCGAATATCGATGATGTTTTCCACTCAGTTATTATTTCAAATCTCTCAATATGGTAGATAATGATGTTCTTCTCAAAATTAAACATTTCAGTTGTGAAGCCTGCTTAATGTAAATAATATTTAAAGAAACAATTTTGCAAATCAAACAATATTTAAGCAAAATATGGTTGACTACATGAATGTAATTTTTCGATAAATTTTAAAATAAAATTAAATAATTAAAAATTTTAAACATTTTTTCAATATTCAACTCTGATTGCAGAAAGAACTCAGCGTTATTTTTCTAAAATATCATTGCCAACTTACGAGGAAGTGCTGAGCCGGCTATTACATTTAAATTTTGTGAAAAAACTGCTGTGAATGCTTCGATTGATCGTGTCGTTGATGAATTAATACACATTTGGTCAAATTTATCTATTTTCTTACTATGCGTAAATTATTAAGAATATTTTATTTTTGTTTTATTTTTGTAATAATTTGTTTTTCGAAATGCTCCTGTACGGGAAAATCCTCTGATGAGCTTCCACTACTTGAAGAACGATTTGCTTTTCGTCCTCCGCATAGTTAGTTTCTCATTGAATCCGTTCATGAGATTGATGGCCCTCTCTGCAGAGTCAAAAACGACGGAAATATTTCTCAGGGTTTCTTCAGCTCCAAAAAAACTTCCGCCGTTGGTCCATAGGCTGGGATCGACTTGTAAGAAAATATTTATCAAATTTTATGCCAAATCTGAGTACGGAATCGGATTAAGCGACCAATTTTACATGGGGATAGATTTTTTTTGTAATTTTCGTGTAGCTTTTATGTAAGCACGAAAATTAATAAATTCACATTAACCCTGAGGGCTCGAAAAACACGTTTTTAACTGTAGCTCATCCAGTCTATCAAAATTTTGGTATTTTTTTGGAGTTTTACTTTTTTCATGCAAGCACCTTTCATATGACGGGGGGGGGGTGGGGAACGGAGAATCAGACGCAAAGTAGGATTTGGCTGTATCTAATATACATATATGACAAATGTCACTGAAACTTATTTTTTCTTTTTAGTTCCCGTTTTGGTTTTAAATAGAAGTTTATTTTTAAAATTTTTTTTTTTATTTTTTTAACCCTCAAATGCCTAGCATCAATTCATCAAATTCTACTTAACGAATTTTACCTTGACAAAATGGTGACAAAATGATTACATCATTTTAGGATCGGTCAAGGTTTAAGGGTTAGAATATATTTTTTTTTAATTTCATCGTGCGTGCTAACAAAACCGAAAGTCGACAGCACTGTGTGGGTAGGAAGAGTATTAATGAAACAAAATTATAAAGGAGTACAATTAATTTTAGAATTGTTTATGCTGAAGTCTTATTAAATTTTATAAATTTCATGGAGGCTAGCATAGACCTTATTATCGAGTACTATTTTCTTTGTTTATGTAACTTTCAAATTTAAATTTGACTTTGTCTTTATTTATTAATATTTAAAAGAACGTCCTACGTTAATTGACGTACTTTGACGTTAATTGAAGAAGACGAATTCAATCATATGAAGAGAAAGGGTATATTCCCATATGATTATTTTGATTCTAATAACATGAATTTCAAAGGAAGCAAGGTGTCACCGAAAGTCGACAGCGATGTATCGGTAATGTTTGATGACGTAGTAATGAGGTGGTGAACTAGGAATAGGATCAGTAAGTGATAGAAGCAGAGTATTAATGTTATAATAAATTTGTAGAATAAATAAATAGACATATGATTTGTTCTAGAAAGCGTAGAAGAATCAAACATTTAAGTTAAAACAAGCAGACACCGAATTTTATGATTTTACTAAACAAACATAAATACATAAAGCTTATCGACGTTAAACAAGCGTAGAAGCATACTTCAAAGTATGGTTATTATTGGTGTTGTTGTTGATGATGCATGTCAACGTTAACGTCGTGAATGTAGTGCGAAGTTTTGAGGGTGGGAATATATAAAAAAAGTTAAATGAATGAATGAAGTTTTTTCTTTTATAGCTGTTAAGTATAGAGTTCCATAATGGTTTTTAGTCAAAACAATTAAGAAGACAATACTAATAACAATATAAAAATCTTAATATATACGGAAAATGATAAATGAATTTTGATTTAATTACTCCTCCCAACCCAACAAAAAAACTGTGGAGGAGGTGTCATAGTATCAACATTTTTGCAAATGAGTCTCTCTATCCTAATGACCTTTATACAAAATTGGCGTAGAGTGTCAGAGTTGGGGAAACGTTGCAGTGTGGTTATTGCTTCCGTTAGAGCTGTTGGAACGTTATCGCCCCAACAGTTCTCACATAAATATATAAATATCTTTCTATGAACTCTAGAAGGCTAATGGTCCATAACAGTAGACCCTCGTCTTCTACGGCTATTGTATCATCTATCTCTTGATGCCTATGCAGAGATAGATATTTGCAATATCCTGACCCAATATTGCTTAGCGTTTCAGACGAGGCTCCAGAGTCCCTTGAAGCTTCATCAGTATCCCATAGCTTCAAATAAGACTTGTAGGATCTAGGAGCTGAAAAAAAAAATATTAAAAATAAGTTTTTTTTTTTTAATTTTGCAAATAAATACAAGTAAGCTTACTTCGATCTTCTTCATGGTAGTATGTCGGCATTTTCGCGTCAGCCGCATACATAGTAGTAACAAGTTCTTCTTTTTTCTTCTGAGGGACTAGATGTTCATCCATCCAACACTTATAACTCTCTTCTAGATTATTGTTGTTGTTCATTATGTATTGAAATTTGAAATTATGTATTGAAACGTAGTACAAGTTTAAATATCAAAACGAATTGATAATATAAAATCATTTGGTGTTCTTTTATACTCAATTTAAGTCAACAAACATAAGGGAAATATGGATTTTATCAGGAAGAATTCTTAATAACTATTAAATTTATAATATTTTTTTGTCAGTATCAATTCTTATAAAACTATAAAAATTCAAGTTTTGTTTATTTTCTTTCACTTGAAAAAATGTAACAGAAAAAAATCCTAATCAGAGGGAACGACAAAACTAAGTCTCCCTCAATCGAAAATTGCTGAAACGAGAAAATTGAGTCTTCCTTCACTTAAAAAATAAAACTGTGCAAAAAAAAAAAAAAATTTATCAGAGGAAATGATAAAATTATTTGTTTATCGACAGCTAAACTTAATGCATTCATTTGTTAAGAAAAAAAAAAAAAAACAAAATATAACGAAAATTTTTTCTGACGAAAACCTCCATGTATAATATTCTTATTCTTATAAAACAGAAAAAGAAGAAAATAAACAAGAAACGAGTGGAGTTCTATAGGAATATTTCTTTATAATGGACAAAAATGTATATAATTGCAAGCAACCAAATAGATAAGATGATTTAATATTCAGATAATTTTAGATTCCTTATATGTAATCACATATACTTTTAATTCCTTAAATTAATTGTTAGATCTTATCTATATTAGTTCAAATATAAAATTTAATATCTCTGAATGTCTTTTTTCTATCTCGAAACCATGTATGCATCATAAGCCACTCATTATTGATTTAGAATGCTATGAATATGTTGACGGTCTTGCAGAAAAAAAAGTGTATAATTTTAATCTTTGTAATTTTAATATTTTGAATAATTTTGCTACCTAATTTAAATTGGAGTGTACTATTAGAGGGCAGTGTTGTATTGAAACTAGTTTTAATATTTTCAAAACTCAAGTTTTAACTATGTGTCATTCGCATGTTCCGCATATGCATAAAACTCACCTTAAACTACCCTGGTATACCAAGGGGCTTAAAAAGCTAAAAAACCAAAGAAATAAGTTCTCAAAGTTGTTCAAGTCTTCTAATGATCCAATGCATTGTAATAAATATTTGCACTATATGCGCGAATTTAATTTCCTCAATAAATTCCTATACAAGCAATATATTTTGAACAATGAATCTAATATTAAATCAAACCCAAAATCTTTTTGGAGTTTTATTCAAGCCAAAACAGGGGGCTCTCAAATTCCTTCTTCAATGTTTTTAAATGATAAGTCTTCATCTAATTTAGCTGCCACTGTAGAGTTGTTTGCTGATTTTTTTAAGTCCAACTTTGGTGAGGACAATAACAATCCAGTTGATAATTTGGTTGACTCAGTTGATGCCTTTACTGATATTGGTGACTTCTCTATCTCAATTAGTGATGTTATTGAATCTATTCAGAGTATGAAAACAACATTTAAGGAAGATATTGATGGTTTCCCCACAATTCTTTTCTTAAAATGCGCAAATGCGTTAGCGGTCCCATTATGTGTCATTTTTAATAAGTCTCTGTCTGAGGGTAATTTTATAAAGCATTGGAAAATTACATCTATCACCCCTATTTTGAAATCGGGCAATAAAAGTAATGTTGCCAACTACCGATCAATTTCCAAATTATCTAACATCTCAAAAATTATGAAAGCCAAACTTAGTTTCTTAATTAAACGGTACATTTGCCCTGAACAACATGGATTTGTTGCTGGTCGGTCAACTGTGCCAAATGTAATTATTTTCTCTGAGTACTCTGTATCCTCTTTTGAACTTGGTCATCAAGTTGATGTGATCTACACAGACTTCTCAAAAGCATTCGACAGAATTTTGCATAAACTTCTACTCTTGAAATTATCGAAAATGGGTTTTAATTCGTCGTTTTTAATTGGATTAACTCTTATTTGCATGATAGAACGTGTTTTGTTAGTATAAATAATGTAAAATCATTTGAATTTATGGCTTCCTTAGGTGTTCCTTAGGGTATCTTAGGACCCTTGTTCTTTATTCTTTTTATTAATGATATATCTAAGTGTATTTTAAACTCTCGTTTTTACTTTATGCGGATGACCTAAAACTTTTTCGTAAAATTTCCTCCTCTTCTGACATTGCAGATCTGCAAGCGGACATTACAAGAGTCGGGACCTGGAGCCAAAGTAATGGCCTTGCATTAAATTTTGCAAAATTTTTTCATTTAACACTCTCTAAACTCACGTTGAATATATTATCTAACTCATACTTCTTATCTGATCCAGAAATCTAATCAGTTCCTTCATATCGCGATTTGGGAGTTATTTTCGATTCAAAATTTACATTTAGTGACCATGTCAATTTTCTTATTCCTAAAGCTTACTCTTTGTTAGCATTTATACGTAGAAATAGTTTTGAGTTTTCGGATCCAAATACCCTAAATATTTCTTTTTTTTTAGGCTTAACCAGCACTCAGGGGATGACCCTATAAATGCGAAAGCATTGTGTTGATTCGGAAGACGGGTGATAGTTAGTTGGAGGGTGGAAAGATGGAGTAGTGTCGGTGAAGATTTGATTTAAATTTACACAGATTGAAACTGTCGGGAAACACGATCGCAGGGAGATTGTTCCACAATTTTACTGAGCGACCGAAGAACGAATTATCTCGGTAATGCGATGTTCTATTGGGCAAAGTTGCAATGGTAAAGGGATGGGCTTGGAGAGCAGCGCGAGTGGACCTAGGAAACATACGAGCTGGTGGCGTCAGGCCATGTATCTCACTTGAACACTCCCATGGTAGTACCTGTACAGAAGGCTTAGGCAACCAACATTGCGACGATGCCCAAGAGAGTTGAGAGAAGATGAAATATTTCCATCACCTATCAAATATATCGCACGTCTTTGATTCCGGTCCAGAAGCTCCAAATATGATCTTGAAGCCCCTGGCCCAAATGTGCGAATTGTACTCCATTTTCGGCCTAATATATGAGGTATAGATCAAACGAAGATCAGATGGAGTGAAGTATTTCTTACACCGTTTTAAAAAACCAAGGCACTTGGCTGCTTCTTTTGACACATCAAAAATGTGATCATTCCACCGAAGATCTGCTTGTATTGAAATGCCTAGAACGTCAAGAGTATCTGACTCCGTTAGATCTACACCGTTCATATTGAGGGAAGCTAAGGGGCAATTGATTCTCTTGTGGGATAACAGACAACACTGCTAGCATTAAACTCTACTCTATTAGCAAGACCCCACTCGGAGATTTTTCCCAAGTAATTATTAAGTGTGCCATTCATATGTTGCCTCTTCCTCTCAATCTCCAAATAGCTCGGGCGTTTTTTAAATGAATATGAATGGCAAATGCCGCTGTCATCCGCAAACGAATGAATTGGGTTGTGAGCCAACGACAGAAGGTCGTTGATAAAAACCAGGAACAAAGTTGGCGATAGAACTGAGCCCTGCGGTACACCTGCGTTGATGGCGTGCTCTCTGGACGATATGCCATCGACTACAACATGGATAGTTCTATTCATCAGAAAGCACGTGATCCACCGAGCAAACTTACCACCGACACCATATGCAATTAGTTTAGACACGAGCGCTTTATGCCACACTCGGCCAAATGCCTTAGAAATATCCAGAGCAACAACTCTGCTCTCACCGAATAAGTGAACGCATTGGTTCCATTTTTCAGTTAGGAACGCCATAAGGTCACCAGTAGAGCGGGCCCTACGAAAACCACATTAACGGTCACTAAGCAATATATTGGGCTCCAGATAGTTCATAAGGTTGAAGTTAATTACGCTCTCCATAACTTTGGCGAGAGAAGAGCATATCGATATGGGTCGGTAGTTTGCAGGGTTCGTGGCATCGCCCTTTTTTGGTACCGGCTAGACCCTTGCGACCTTCCCACAAGATGGAAATACTCCTGTTCTGTAAGAGATGTTTAACAGGTTACGCAAAGTCCGAGCCAGACTTGAAGCACATGCTTCAAGCACAAGTGGTGGTATGACATCCGGACCAGAGGCTTTGCTTATGGTTAGGTTTGCAAGGACTTTTTTAACTGCTCTCGTACGAAAATATATCTCCTGCACTACAGAAGACGTTCTTTCAACAAAAGGCAGTGGCTGATTTCTTAGTGGGATTGTGGAGTTATGTGCAAGCAATCCGGCCAACAGGTTCGCTTTATCAGCCGAGTCCGTGAAGATTTGATCATCTTTTAAAAGAGTTGGAACAGTCTATGACGTCTGATTCTTTACTCTTTTAACAAATGACCAAAAGTTTTTGCTCCCTTTGGGGCAGAGAGGAACCTGTTCTCTGATGCGAGTTTCGTGAAGAAACTTTTCGCGTTTTTAAATTGCATTACAGCGATTCCTAGCCTCAATGCGAAGTCTTTTCGTATCGGCATTCTTATCAGAGAGCCTATTCTGAAAGGCGTCCTCTTTGGACTTGACTGCAATCCTGCAAGTCTCATTAAACCATGAGTGGTCTTTTGGTTTGATGATTCTGAACTTATTGGGGATGAAAGACCGCATACCCAATAAGATAATTTCTTCCACCATAACAGCCGCGGCATTCACATTTCTGTCAGCGAAACATAATTTCCAATTGAAGTTGCGATAAAAATTATTTAGCGCAGTCGAATTTGCTCTTCCATAAAACCATGCAGTACTTTTCGGGGCTTCAGGCGTAGAGGTGCGAAGGTTAGAATATGGAAAAACAGCGGAGATGGTGCAATGGTCCGAATTACCAAGAGATGCGTTGACACTCACATCATATTTTTCATGATGCGAAGTCAGAAAGAGGTCTAAGATATTATGGCTATGCAGATCATTTCTTAGTAAAAAAGTTGGTTCCTTCACTAGTTGAATCAATTGGTTCGATTCAGCAAAAAGCTCAACATATTGCCCTTCAGGTGTTGTTTGGCCTGAGTGACATAACCAAGCCGAGTTGTGGACATTGAAATCGTCAGCTACAACGATTTCACTATCAGGGAACAACCCCAAAATGTGCGATATCGAATCAGAGAGAGAGTCTAGTTTGTTAAAAGTAGGCTCCCTCCCTAAATTTGGGCTTCTATAAACTTAGCAGAAATGTAGCAAGTGCAAGCGGACCCTGAACCTAACCCACATAGAGCAAAATTCCGGATCGGTCAGGCCCAGACCCCGCTGGCACTGTTACGCTTCATCCAAACGAATAAAAGGAGCGATGCCCCTATGCGAAGAAAATAATGGCAGTAAGTGATACCCAGGAATATGAAAATCCAGTGGATCTGCATCCTCGCTCACCTGGGTCTCACTTAATGCCATTATTTGAGGCCTATTAAGAGTTCAATATGCATAGACCGAGAAGAAATTCGCCCTCAGTCCACGTATATTGCAAAAATCTATGCGAAAATTACTCGATATTCTCGCACCGTGCAAATATTAAATAAATAGGGCAAAAAGGTAATTAGTTCCAACTGGTAATTGAGATTTAACTCAGTGGACATAAATATGTTCAAAGGCCAGTGTTCATCTTAAATAAATAGGGCAAAAAGGTAATTAGTTCCAACTGGTAATTGAGATTTAACTCTGTGGACATAAATATGTTCAAAGGCCAGTGTTCATCTTAGCACAACTCTGCCCACAATGCAACCTCAATCACAGCTGTGACTAATCGGAGAGAATGGAGGAGTTGACGGACACGAAAAAAACAACAATTACTTACGCGGCGAAGAGCATAGAAAAGACCTTCGCGTGGTCAGCTAAAAAAAAAGCATTAACTGCAGCTTAATGTTGTTGTTGCTAGTAGATACAATATGTTCGTTCTGGGGCAGGAGGCTCGGAGGCTCAAGCCGATGACGTCACTCCGGTTCAGCGCCATCTAGTGGGGGCTTTTTTTTGCTAAAAATGTGCAAAGGTGTATGTCTTTGCTTTAAGCTTTTAAAATTGGCAAGTTTGGTGTATGTCTTTGCTTTAAACTTTTAAATTAGCAAGTTTGGGGTATGTCTTTGCTTTTAAGCTATGATCATAATTTTATACACTACATTATCGGTAGTGGTAGTCAAGCGAGTTCTTATCAGTGTTTGCATGTTTTGTTTTTTTCTTAACCCTCGAATTAGTTATAGCAATGACTCAAATTCTGCTGGTTGACTTTAGCTGAAATGATATGACTTGCTTTATGAAAATATATGCATTAATATGGGTTGATGCAATTTAGGTACGCCGAAGGTTGAAGGGTTAAAGAAATGTTTATAAATTTATCATAATGGTGCTAAGTATTAGGTGCGTGTATTATATTTGTATAAGTAGGTTGTGTATTAGATGACAACCATTTAAAACATAGGCGTAAAATATCTATTCGTCAGTTGGGGGTTATCGGGGCTACAAGCCCCCGCTTAATAACCACCGGCCAAGTCACTTACACCCAGCAACTTCTCCGCCGCTGTATTTTATTTTAAGTAAACGAAATACACCGCAACCAGGAAGAGTCAAGAAGTTTCTAGAAGCTTCGAGATGCAGAAACGTCGAGAACATTTTAGAAGCCGACGTCGCTATAAAAAAGAATTCAAGGTTAAAGCAATAAGAGCCAAGCTTCATAAAAAGCATAGTAAGCGTACTCAAAAAAAAAAAAAAAACCGCTAGTTCAAGATAAGGGAGTAGTGTAGAAGCTTAACGCTAAAATAAACGAATGTTTGTGGTGAAATTCTGATAAAAATTGATTTCAATTTTCTTTATTACTATTATTATTATTATTTTATATATATATATATATATATATATATATATTTATTTTATAATTTTATTAATGGAAAAAAGTGATCTTATATTTAACTAATTTTTTCTGATTTCATATGTTGGAGGTGAATATTCAATTAATCGATCATGAATTACTAAACAGTGGGCTGAGGTTCTATCTGGAATCGGTTTATTTGCTATTCAACAGCTAACTGCTAAAACTGATCTGTGCTGTTCAACAGCTAACTGCTTAACTGATCGATAATCAATCAATCAATCATAATATCGATAATCAATCAACCAATAATTCAATATGAATAAAATACACAATGTACTTCAACCACCTATGAACGATGAGAGTATTATAAAAAGAGACTATCATACTTACTATCCATACCAAAAATCGTTTAAAAATAACGATGAGATTCGTATACCCATTCAAAATCAGGATCTCTTTGTCTCACCAAGTTAGAGTATGATTTACATTCATGGCTTTATAGTAAAACAGGGAGGAGGAAATGATGTAGTAACAACAGGTGTGAAATTTAAAAACAACTTTGTTTCATATCTGTTCGATGAAATTCGATATGAGATTAATGGTTCTGAAGTTGATCGTACACGTAATCTTGGAATTTCATCAACCATATAAAATTTCGTATCATTGAATAAAGCTGAAAGTGGCGCATTAAGAAACGATGGTTGGGTTACTTTGCAAAATTGGTAATGTACAAGATAATTAAATACGAAAATTTGGTAATACCAATGGCGTTTAGAAGTTGGGACTATCATATAAATCCTATACTATCAAAGGAAACAAAAGTTTTATGGAATGTAAAGCTTTCACCGCAAAATTAAAGACCCAGATTTCTTATAATCAGCTTACAAAGGAAAAAGGTACACAGGAAAGAAATATATTTGATCATTGTAATATATCTAATTTAAAAGTATATATATAAACTCTGAATCATATCCCTATGATGATTTTAACAGGCGCTTTGAAATGGGACAGTATGCTGTACTATATGATATGTATGCAAAATTTCAACAAAGTTATTAAATGCGGAAATCTCAACCATTGCAAGATATCGTTGGATTCAAGGCTATTGCACCACTTATTGTTGTTGATGTAACACGCCAAAATGAAGCAGTTAAAGTTAAAGCTAATTTAAAAGTTTAAAGCAAAGACTTACACCAAACTTGCCAATTTTAAAAGCTTAAAGCAAAGACATACACCTTTGCACATTTTTAGCAAAAAAAAGCCCCCACTAGATGGCGCTGGACCGGAGTGACGTCATCGGCTTGAGGCTCCGAGCATCCTGCCCCAGAACGAACATATTGTATCTACTGTTGCTGCTGGCCGCACTCAGCAAAGCATATTTCAGATGATGATGTTGTTGATGATAGTGTTCTTATTATTATTATTATTATAATTGTGTTGATGCTGTTGTTGTTAAAACTGTTTGAAATTGTTGCTTAGTTTTATGTTTTTTACACTTGCTTAGCTTTTAATTTTTTCACATGCATGCAATTTTTTTTTTTTTTGTAAGAACACTAAGCATTTGACACAAGACAACCGACGGACATTAGATTATGCAATTAAGGACGCGAATTATTTTATTTTTTGTTTTATTTAATAAACAAAACAAAGCAGGAACACGGTGACGGACGAGCGGCACGTCTACCCCGTCAATGCACGACAACTACTCCATACCCTAAATATGTTGTTTAGTGCTTTTGTGAGGTCGAGACTTAAGTATGCGTCTATTATTTGGTGCCCTTTTTATGCTTCAACGTCTTTTAGCCTTCAGAAAATACAAAAAATTTTTACAAGATATGCTCTGCGTTCTACAAACTTTCATGATCCGTTGCCACGTTATAGTACACGCCTTTTGCTTTTAGGACTTAAATCTTTGGAATCAAGACGAAAGATATCGTCCCTTTTATTTATACATGACATAATTTCTGGAACAATTGACTGTCATAATTTATTATAGCTTATCTCGTTCAATATTCCGTTAAGACATTTACGTAACTCTAAACTGTTTTATGTAAAAACTTGCAAAACAAATTATGCTTTAAATGAGCCAATTACAAGAGATTTGTCTCTTTTTAATGAATTGTGTATCTCGCACGAATTTGGTATCTTTGGTCCTAAAGATATTAAAAATTTAATTAATAATATTTTCTTAACATAATTATATAAGTATTCTTATTATTATTATACTTTTGGTGATAAATTGTCAGTAATTGTAGTCTGTAAGGATATATGCATATAAAGACTTGATTAAATAAACTATACAAAAACTTTCTATTACTAAATCCCAACAGCTACCCTATGCTGTTTGACTTAAAAATCTTCAAACTCATATGAATCTTCTGATACTATAATAGTATGAGAACTTATATGAAATAAATTGTTATAACCATATATATATATATTTTGTAGACAACTCAATTGAAGGAAAAATATTTTTTACAACCTGTGTTGTTATGGTTCCGCTTAAAGAGATTGCTATTATCATGGGTTCTCGTTATGGACTAACGATCGTTATTAGTTATCTGCTTAGTTAAAGCTATTGTTGTACTTTTTTCCCAACATTAAATATCAACTATTTTAAAAATTATATAGTATCTCTTGTAGTCCAGATCCTTTTTTATATGATTTTTTTAGGATTTTAGGAACATGATTTAGGATAATTAAATATCAAAGCATATTTGTTTTCTTTAATATCTATGATTGTAATCTATCACATGAGTTATCTCTTTGATACAACTTTTTTGGCAAAACTCTTTCGACAATATATCTTTTTTTCAAATCTTTGTTGTTTGAGTATGCTAAGTTAAGAAATGAATTTCTTACATGCAAAACGTTCCCACCAAAAACTGCTGACGACAGTTCAGACAGCGAACATCTGCACAAAATTCTGAAGAAAAATCTTGGCACTGAGAACAACAACAACTGGGAACAACACAACAGAAAGAACAAGAAGAAGAAGCGTATCTGGAATTGCAGCAACTAACTGTTTAGGGTAGATATTAAGAGATATAATGAAAATAAATCAGACTCATTTGAGTGTGCAAACAATCAAGTTAAAACAGTGATTTTTAATTGGCGCCCGAGCAGGGACACAGTAACAAAAAGTTAAATATTGATCGGAAAAGGACTTTGGACAATCCTTAAGATCAAGAGTTTTTACATTGCAATAAAAAGTATCCTTGAAATAAAATAAGGAGAAATAAAGCAATAAGTTTAACTTATTCTGTGCTCAATAAATTTCGACAATCAACCTACTTAAATTGAAGAGGATATCAAACATTAGTTCGAGACTCATCAATCAAGTTAGCCTAGATATCTGGACAATAAGGACCTCCGAAAGACAAAGGAGTTTTACCGGACGTCACAACAATCAAGTATCCTGCAAACAAAAGGAGAAAAGTAAAACATAATTTTAGTTGTAATTTTAAGAGTGAATATACTAAATAAAGCAATACTTAAGAGAACTTTTGTGAAGTGACAAAATGGCTACTGATGATAACAGTGAAATGTTGGCACAACTTATTTCAGTGCAAACACAAGGTTTAAAAACAGAATTAGAACAATTGAAAAGACAGCTAAGACAGTTAACAGACGCACATAGAGTAACAGAATTTGGAAAACAAACTATTACAGAAACAATTCAATGTAATGAGACCTTAGATATTGTAAAATCCTTACCGGAATTTAACGGGAAAGGATATGTAAGCTGGAGAGAAGCGGCTAGTAATACAATGTCGTTGTACGTTCAAGGAAGCAAAAAATATTTTGCCGCCTTGACTATCTTGCGAAATAAAATTACTCAAGAAGCCAATGATACCTTAACCAATCATGGCACTGTCCTTAATTTCGACGCGATCATCAGCCGTCTAGATTTTGCCTACGCAGATAAGCGTCCTCTGCATATATTAGAACAGGAGTTGAATCTAATTAGACAAGCAAATTTGAACTTAGTAGATTATTACAATAAAGTAAATTCACAACTGACACTTATGATTAATAAAACCATTATGACCTACGGGAACAATTCAGAAATAACTAAAGAGTACAATAGAAGACATCGCTCAGATGCACTACGAGTTTTTATAACAGGATTAAATCATCCTTTAAACAATATCTTAATGTCACTTAACCCCATAGATCTACCCAACGCACTAGCGAAATCACAAGAAATGGAGTCTCACCAAATCAGAATTCAATTTGCCAATGGATTTAGTCAATCTGGAAGACAATTAAATAGTAATAGAAATTTTAATAATAATTATGGGAATTCCCCAAGACAAAATAATTATAATCAACATTCAAATAATTTACGTTTTAATCAACGTCCCGTTCAACAAAACAACAATTATAGAAATTATGGATGGCTAAACCAAACTAAACCAGTACCGATGGAAGTTGATAGTTCAGGCCAATTAAGACAACAACCTAATCCTCAGTTTAGACCGAATAACTCTAGACCACCCTTACAGTATAATAATAACACACAAGAACGAACCATAAGAAGAAGTTTCGAGTCAGGTAACAGTTATCGACCCGATATTAAACAACAAAGGATTAACAACATACAGGAGAATGCTTTTTTAGACGAAGCCATCCCTTACCCTACATATTCAGACAATTACGAGGAACAAACATAAATTTAAAAATTTTGATAGACACAGGAGCAACAAATTGCTACTATAGACCAAATATTTTACCTAATAGACAACAATTACAAATTGCAAAACGCGTAAAGACGATAAATGGGTATACAACGATTACCCATTATCACAATGCACATATTTTTAATCATTTAACACGATTTTATGAAATTGGTAATCTACAAAGCGATATGCTAATTGGAATAAATCTACTGAGCAAAGCAAAAATACAATTGAATTTTGAAGAGAGTTCACTTTTGATTAATAATCATAAAGAAAAATTTTATGTACTTGATGACATTCAGTTGGGGCAAATAAGTAACATAAAGGATAGCAATGAGGATAAAGTAGCAAAAATAAAAAATATAATTTTAAATGAACACGGAAAAATAGACACGTCTCTACCCTTTAGAACAGATGTAAGCGCAGAAATCAGAATGACCACAGATAGCCCTATTTGGACTAAGCAATACCCCTACCCGCTGTCTGCGAACGAATTTGTGAATAGGGAAGTTAAGAAATTGTTAGAAGAAGGTATAATAAGAGAAAGCAAAAGTCCTTATAATTCGCCCATATGGGTAGTTCCTAAAAAAGGTATCCATGGAAATGGTAGACAAAAATGAGAATGGTCATTGACTGCAAAAAGATAAACGAAAAAACGATAGCGGATAAATATCCAATCCCAGATTGCAGCGTAATACTTTCAAACTTAGGAAAAGCAAGAGTGTTTTCTACAATTGACCTGGAATCAGGTTTTCATCAAATAGAAATGAAACCAGAAGATGTTGAAAAAACAGCATTTTCTATAAATAACGGCAAATACGAGTTTGTCCGAATGCCTTTTGGTTTGAGGAATGGTCCTTCAATATTTCAAAGAGCAATGGATAACATCCTCCGCCAATTCATAGGAAAGTTTTGTCACGACTATATTGACGACATCATAGTTTACTCTAGCAACGCTGACGAGCACTACGAACATTTAATGAAAATAATAAATACATTGCAAACAGCGCATATGAAAATATCACTTGCGAAATCAGAATTTTTCAAGTCAAGTGTAGAATTTTTAGGCTACCAAATAGCGCATAATGTTATTAAAACAGACGAAAAGAAAATTGAAACCATTAAAAACTACCCTGTTCCGAAAACACTGAGACAACTGAGAAGTTTCTTAGGTATGACTGGGTATTATAGGAAGTTTGTGCACAAGTATGCACATATAACAAAACCATTACCAAATATTTAGCTGGAGAGAACGGAAGAATCTCTCAAAATCAATCAAAAAAGGTTATGATTGAATTGGATGAAGAAGCATTAAACGCAGTAGATAAACTTAAAAATGAGTTAATTCAACAAGTAGAATTAACACAACCAAATTTCGAAAAAAAAAATTCATTCTGACAACAGATGCGTCAAATGAAGCCATTGGAGCTGTGCTCTCACAAGAAAATAAGCCCATTACTTTTATTTCAAAAACGCTAAATAAAACAGAACAGAATTACTCGATCAATGAAAAGGAACTCTACGCGATTGTATGGGCCTTAAAAAATTTAAGGAATTATCTATACGGGGTAGCGGATGTGGAAATTCATACGGATCACCAGCCGCTAACTTTTGCAGTGTCAACCAGGAATCCGAATGCCAAAATGAAAAGGTGGCGCGCGTTGATAGAGGAGTATGCTCCGAAAATTATATACCAACCGGGAAACACAAATCATATAGCAGATGCTCTTTCTAGGCAGTTTCTAAACAATAATAGTTTAGAAGAGGAAAGCGAAGATTTAGCAGAAACAATACATTCGGTAGAAAGCTTAGACATCTTTCACATTAAAACAATCAATAAACCTCTAAATTCCTTCCCGCAACAAATAGTATTAAACAAGGATAATACTAATGAACATTTTAGAACAACAAATTTTAATTCATTTAGACATTTCATAAAATATAAAGACTTAGATTTTTTAAAAGAAATAGTAACAGAACGATTAAATAAAAATCTATTAACAAGAATAAACTGTAATCTAGAAGATTTATATGAGGTAAAACGAATCCTAAGGAATAGAATAGCAAAGAAAATCTTCCACACAGACATAATAGCAATCGATGTTCTCAACGAAGAAGATCAAGAAAAAATAATTAGACAAACCCACACCAGGGCACACCGAAATTACAAGGAAAATATCAAACAAATTTTTAAAGATTATTACTGGCCTGAAATGAAAAAAACAATTTAAGCAATTTATTAGAAACTGCGATATATGCAATAAAAATAAATACGACAGACACCCTAAGAAAATACCAATTGGTGAAGCACCAATACCTGATAAGGAGGGGGAACATATCCATATTGACATTTTCTTTGCACTAAATCTAAAATTCTTAACCCTTATAGATGCGTATTCGAAATTTCTAGCGATTAAACACATCTATCTATATATATAAAAATGAATGTATGTATGTGGGTATGTGGGTATGTGGGTATGTGGATATGTGTGTATATCACGTATAGACTCAAAAACCACCGAACCAAACTTTATGAAATTTTTAGGGATACTGAATCAACATTCTGGAAGTGTTCCTGTGATGTTTTGTGTTGATTGGACAAGGGGGCGTGGTACCTCCCATACAACCCAAATTGGCTCTATCGCCCACAAACCAAAAAAAATGCTATATATCAGACGGTTTTAATCATATAAAACTAAGATTTGGTAATTTTGTTCAGATAGTTACTTTCGGTGACTGTACAAAAAATGGGCGTGGTCACACTATATCTACGCCCACTTTTCAGCAATTATTTTAATTCCTGAGATGTTCAAGTTTTGATAGTGAATCTTGGTACGCAGGTGCTATGGATACAAATGGCAGTCACTATGTAAATATAAACGTTGTCACGCCCACTTTTACCGCCCACAAATCAGTAAAAATGCTTTATATCAGACGGCTTTTGCCGTAGAAGACTAAGATTTGGTAATTTAGTTCGTATGGTTACTGTCGGCCAATGTACAAAAAATGGGCATGGCCGCAATATATCTACGCCCACTTTATCGAAATCTTGCTTATTCCTGAGTTGTACACGTTTTGATAGTCAATCTTGGTATGCAGGTGCTACGGGTCCAAGTGGCAGTCACTATGGAAATATAAACGTTGTCACGCCCACTTTTACCGCCCACAAATCAGTAAAAATGCTTTATATCAGACGGATTTTGCCGTAGAAGACTAAGATTTGATATTTTAGTTTATATGATTACTCTCGGCCAATGCACAAAAAATGGGCATGGTCGCACTATATCTACGCCCACTTTATCGAAATCATGCTTATTCCTGAGATGTACACGTTTTCATAGTGCATCTTGGTATGTAGGTGCTAAAGGTCCAAGAGGCAGTCACTATGTAAATATTAATGTTGTCACGCCCACTTTTACCGCCCACAAATCAGTAAAAATGCTTTATATCAGACGGCTTTTGCCGTAGAAGAATAAGATTTGGAAATTTAGTTCGTATGGTTACTGTCGGCCAATGTACAAAAAAGGGGCATGGCCGCAATATATCTACGCCCACTTTATCGAAATCTTGCTTATTCCTGAGTTGTACACGTTTTGATAGTCAATCTTGGTATGCAGGTGCTATGGGCCCAAGTGGCAGTCACTATGTAAATATAAACTTTGTCACGCCCACTTTTACTGCCCACAAATTAGTAAAAATGCTTTATATCAGACGGCTTTTGCCGTAGAAGACTAAGATTTGGTAATTTAGTTCGTATGGTTACTGTCGGCCAATGTACAAAAAATGGGCATGGCCGCAAAATATCTATGCCCACTTTATCGAAATCTTGCTTATTCCTGAGTTGTACACGTTTTGATAGTCAATCTTGGTATGCAGGTGCTATGGGTCCAAGTGGCAGTCACTATGTAAATATAAACGTTGTCACGCCCACTTTTACCGCCCACAAATCAGTAAAAATGCTTTATATCAGACGGCTTTTGCCGTAGAAGACTAAGATTTGATATTTTAGTTTATATGATTACTCTCGGCCAATGTACAAAAAATGGGCATGGTCGCACTATATCTACGCCCACTTTATCGAAATCATGCTTATTCCTGAGATGTACACGTTTTCATAGTGCATCTTGGTATGCAGGTGCTAAAGGTCCAAGAGGCAGTCACTATGTAAATATTAATGTTGTCACGCCCACTTTTACCGCCCACAAATTAGTAAAAATGCTTTATATCAGACGGCTTTTGCCGTAGAAGAATAAGATTTTGTAATTTAGTTCGTATGGTTACTGTCGGCCAATGTACAAAAAATGGGCATGGCCGCAATATATCTACGTCCACTTTATCGAAATCTTGCTTATTCCTAAGTTGTACACGTTTTGACAGTCAATCTTGGTATGCAGGTGCTATGGGTCCAAGTGGCAGTCACTATGTAAATATAAACTTTGTCACGCCCACTTTTACTGCCCACAAATTAGTAAAAATGCTTTATATCAGACGGCTTTTGCCGTAGAAGACTAAGACTTGGTAATTTAGTTTTAATCATTACTGTCAGCCAAGTGTACAAGAAATGGACATGGCCGCCCTATATCTACGCCCACTTTATTGAAATCATGCTTATTCCTGAGCTGTACAAGTTTTGATAGTGAATCTAAGTGTGCAGGTACTATGGATCCCAGTGGCAGTCACTATGTAAATATAAACGTTGTCACGCCCACTTTTACTGCCCACAAATCAGTAAAAATGCTTTATATCAGACGGCTTTTGCCGTAGAAGACTAAGACTTGGTAATTTAGTTTTAATCATTACTGTCAGCCAAGTGTACAAGAAATGGACATGGCCGCCCTATATCTACGCCCACTTTATTGAAATCATGCTTATTCCTGAGCTGTACAAGTTTTGATAGTGAATCTAAGTGTGCAGGTACTATGGATCCCAGTGGCAGTCACTATGTATATATAAATGTTGTCACGCCCACTTTCAACGCCCACAAATCAGTAAAAAAGTAGAAGACTAGGATTTGGTAATTTAGTTTATTTGATTACTGTCGGCCAATGCACAAAAAATGGGCATGTCCGCACTATATCTACACCCTTTTTCTCGAAATCATGCTTATTCCTGAGTTGTACACGGTTTGATAGGAAATCTTAGTATGCAGGTGCTATGGATCCAAGTGACAGTCACTATGTATATACAAATGTTGTTACGTCCACTTTAACCGCCCACAAATCAGTAAAAATTCTTTATATTAGACGGCTTTTACCGTAGAAGACTAAGAATTGTTAATTTTGTGCATAAGGTCACTATCGGCAACTGTTAAAAATGGGCGTGGTTGCACCATATCTACGCCCACTTTTTCGAAATCATGCTTATTCCTGCGTTGTACATAATTTGATAGTAACACTTCATACGCAGGTGCTCTAAGTGGCGGTCAATATATATATATAAAATTTGCCACGCCTACTTGTACCACCCGCAAATAAAAAAAAAACCAACGCGAAATGGCCAATTTCAGCCCTTGAAAGGACTTTGACCGAGCTTCTTATGATGAATTGTGTTGTGCGTGTTGTGGAATGTTTGAACACAAATGATCGAGAACTGGACCTACAAGTTTTATGCCGATTCCGAACGGCTTATGTTCTCAAGAAGCTTTTCATGGCAGTTTTTACTCTCTGAGGTTTGCCATTGTCAGCAGAGAGGTGACGGCCGAACTGAAAAATTAATTCAATTGAAAAAACTTCTGTGTCAGGTGGAATTCGAACCAGGGTTCTATCCCATATGGACCACACAGTCTACCCACTACGCCACGGCCGCCACTTTTTTTACCCTCAAATCAATAGAACTTCTATAAATCAGACAATTCTCATCGTTAAATACTAAAATTTGGTAATTCAGTTCATACGCTTACTCTCGGCAGCTTTGCAAAAAATGTGCATGGTAGCACTATATCTGTGCCCACTTTTCAGCAATAATTTTATTTAATTTATTTATTTATTTATGTATTATAGTTAATTACAATATAACAATTATAACTGAGTAAGCACTAGCTGCCAGGGCTATCGTTTAAATATAATTTAAATTCCTGAGATGTGAACGTTTTGATAGTCAAACTTGGTATGCAGATGCTATAAGTCCAAGTGGCGGTCACTTTTTATATAAATTTTGGCACGCCCACAAATCCGTGAAAGTATATAAATCAAAATTTACAGTAAAAGTCGCACTTTATCTACGCCGACTTTTCAGAAATCATTGTAATTTCTGAGCTGTACATGTTTTGATAGTGAAACTTGATATGTAGGTGCAATAAGACCAAGTGGCGGTCACAATACATATAAATGTTGCCATGCCTAAATGTTTGTTTGTATACTAGGGCTCCTCACAAAAAAAAGGTGTTTGGGTCGGTTGCTCAAAATAACGCTTTTTGTTATGATGATCCCCCAAATATTTCGACAGTAGCTGGAATAGTTTGAAATAAAAAAAAAACAAAAACGAAATGGCCATTTCAGCCCTTGAAAGGACATTGACCGATCTTCTTATGTTCTTAATAACAAACGGTCAGACTTAATAGTTATTTTGTCTTGCCATGTTACTTTTGGTCAAATAAATTATCTATTCATGATAAAATATAGTATAAAGTGAAGTATTAAATTGAATGAAATTACAAAAAAATGTACACATCTTTTACATTTCACAATTTATTTGACTAAAAGTAGTATGGGAAAAAATTAATTTGAATTTTAGTGAAAATAATATGAAAAAAGTTAAAACAATCCATAAAAATCCGCATTTTCTTTGGTCCAACGGAAAAAATTGAAGATTTTTGATGCAAAAGAACTTTTTCATTACTCTTATTTCTGACCGTTTGTTTTTTTTTAACTACCATACCAGGCAATATTTTTAGTCGAAATTTTTTGGGGATCATCGTAACATAAGCCATGGATTATTTTGAAGAACCGGACTAAGCAACTTTTTTTTCTAAGGAGCGTGAGGCGACTTAATGTATATACGTATGTGGGTATAAGTGTGGGTATATCACTTAAGGACTCCGAAACCGCTAAGCCAATTTTTATACCAAAGCCTTGAGAGGGTTCCTATGAAGTCTGGTGCCGACCGTAAAAGGCTCCTTAAATACACCTAAAATTTTCGATATCGACCAGTTTTGGTTTTTTTTGTAGGTCGCACAGTCTCGGAATTCAGTATTCGACCTCAATTTACACATGCCGTTCCACTGGTAATATTTTATGGGCGTTGGTCGAGGGGCGTGGTACTTTTTCGGCACCCCAAATATTCGGTATAGTTTTCGAAATAAGTCACACATCAATAAAACTAGGTACGAACTTACTATAAAAGAATGGCTTCACTAAAGCTACACCCTCTTTTAGGGGATAAGCGCTGAGCGAAGCGAACCGCGCCGGGTATAAGCTAGTTGATGATAAAACTAAACTACATGATAAAGTATTAGAGGCATCACAAAACTTCCCATAGGTAAAAAGAATTACAATTTAAATCGTTTGCAGAAAGAATGAAAATAGAAATTAAATATTGCGATCCTAAACATTCAACAACAAATGGACAAATAGAAAGAGTGCACTTAATGATAATAGAAATTGCCAAATGCATTATAGAGGAATTTGAAATAATAAACAGTTTAGAGGTAGTAATTAGAGCAGCCCAATCCTATAACCAAACAATACATTCAGTTACAGACAAAAAACCATTCGAAGTTCTCTATAACAAAACAAAACATACCGATTTACCTTGAAAACTTAAAAATGCACAAGCGACGACACTAAATAGCAGAAATAAGAATAGACAAACGCGGACATTTAAGGAAAATGAAATAGTTTTTGAAAAAGATAACCAATACCAAAATAAACTGAAACCTAGATATAAAAAACATGTAGTCAAAGCAGATTTAGGAAATAAAATAATGATCCAAAATAGAAACAGAATAATACACAAGGATAATATCAAATCTTAAAAATTTTTAGGTTCACAATGCTACTTACTTACTTACTTACTTAGTTGGTCGTAACAACCCGTGTCCGGGTTTCAACCGACCTCATCAGCTCTCGCCAGGCGCCTCTGCTTTGCGCGCGCCTTCTCCAATCGGATACACCAAGTGCGGTTAGGACTTCCTCAGCCTGGTCCATAAATCGGAGGCATGGTCGTTGACCAGCGACCCTCGCCTCGAGCACCTTTTTCGCTGGAGCTTCGTCGTTCATACGATGGACATGACCCAGCCAGCGTAGTCGCTGCACAGTTATACGCCGAACTACGTCAATGTCATCGTAGAGCTCATACAGCTCGTGGTTCATTCGGATGCGATAGTCATCGCCGACTCGAACAGGACCGAAGATTTTGCGAAGAACTTTTCTCTCGAACACCCCCAGAGCGGCTGCGTCAGTTTGCGAAACTACCCATGCCTCAGCGCCATAAAGCAGCACAGGTAGAACGAGCGTCTTGTAGAGTGTTAGTTTTGTCGATCGAGAGAGGGCTCTGGAACTTAGTTGCTTACTGAGCCCGTAGTAGCACCTATTAGCAATTATTGTTCTTCGCTTTATCTCCAGGCTGATTTCGTTTTTGGTATTAATGGCGGTGCCAAGGTAAACGAACTCCTTGACTACTTCAAAGTTATAGCTGCCGGATGAAACGTGGGAGTCTAAACGCCGAGCTCCCTTGTTTGTAGACAGCATATATTTTGTTTTGCCCTCATTTATCGTCAAACCCACTTTGGCTGATTCCTTTTCGATAGCGGCGAAAGCAGCGGTAACATCTCTCTTGGTTGTGCCGACAATATCAATATCATCAGCGTACGCAAGGAGCTGGACGCCTTTGTAGAAAATGGTGCCATTACGATGCACACCGGCCTTTCGTACGATCCCCTCCATGATGATGTTAAAGAGATCGCAAGACAGTGGATCGCCTTGCCTGAAACCTCTTTCGGTATTGAAGGTTTCGGAGAGGTCATTTCCTACCTTGACGGAGCTGCGTGTGTTGCTCAACGTCATTCTGCAAAGTCTGATCAACTTTGCAGGTATACCGAACTCAGACATTGTTGCGTATAGGCAATCCCTTCTCGGGCTATCGAACGCAGCTTTAAAATCGACAAAGAGATGGTGTGTGTCAATTTGGTTTTCGTGGGTTTTCTCCAGGATTTGTCGTAGCGTGAAAATCTGGTCTATGGTGGACTTACCAGGTCGAAAGCCACACTGATAAGGTCCAATCAGTGTTTTTGTAATCGGCTTTAATCTTTCACACAGTACGCTTGAGAGAACCTTATATGCGATGGAAATAAGACTGATACCTCTATAACTTGCGCAGATTGTTGGGTCTCCTTTCTTAAGTATAGGGCACAGTACGCTGAGGTTCCAATCGTCGGGAATGCTTTCTTCTAGCCATATTTTGCTGATGAGCTGATGCATGCGCCTTATCAATTCATCGCCGCCGGTTTTAAACAATTCAGCTGACAGGCCGTCAGCACCCGCTGCTTTGTTGTTTTTGAGTCGTTGGATAGCAACTCGAACCTCATCATGGCTAGGTGGTGGTACTTCCACTCCGTCATTGTTGATTGGTAGCTCTGCACTGTGCTCTCCATGGGCGGCATTGGTGAAATCGTCGCCAGTAAGTAAATTGGAGAAGTGCCCTCTCCACAATCTCAGCACACACTGCGTATCCGTATTCAGATCTCCATTTTCGTCTCTACAAGTGGATGCTCCGGGCTTGAAACCTTGGGTTAGACGCTTAACCTGTTGATAGAATTTTCGTGCATCCTTCTTGCCCTGGTACACCTCTAGTTCCTCACGCTCACGCTTTTCCTGCTCTCTTTTCTTGCGTCTGAAAAGGCGCCTCTATTCCTTCCTCTTTTCGCGGTAGTTTTCTCGCACGGCTCGCGTTGCAGCTGACTGCAGCGTTTTTCTATAAGCGGCGTTTTTTACTGCAGTCGTAATGCGACACTCCTGATCATACCATTGGTTCCGAGGTTGCGGGCGCCGGAAACCAATGACTTCTTCAGCGGCAGCGCGCATGGAGTGGGATATATGCGCCCAAAGTCCGCCGGCGTCGTCGGGTCCAGGGTTGGTTGGTTGAGCTTAACCGAGAGTTGAGCGGAGTAGGCTCCGGCAGTCCGTTGTAATTGCAGCTTAGTTGTAATTGTAATCACAATGCTACACCTGATAATAATTTGTATGGCGATCCCATTGATCACAGCCCAGATAGAAATCATAGACCTCAATCACGGAAACGGATACTCACTCCTGAAATTAAGCGACGTAAGATTAATTGAAAGATACGATAGAATTACTTACTTAATGAACACAACAATGTATAAAGAACAAATTAACAATTTGGAAGCACTAGTACTTAAGGAAACAGAACCTAACTCACTTTTGATAGCTAAAATAAAGCATATTAGAATTCAGATAGACACTCTTACCCCACATCATAGAATTCAGAAAAGAGGATTATTTAACTTTTTAGGAACAGCATTAAAATATATTTATGGCACAATGGATGATGAAGATCGTGAAGAAATAGAAGGAAAACTACAAGTAAATACAGTAAATGCACATAATGCAATTGAACAAATTAATTTGCAGAAAAATATTAATGAGAAATTTATTCATGAAGTTGAAGCTATTACTTCTAATTTAAACCATAATTACAAAGAATTGATACAAAATATGAACAAAGTTGACGCGGACTTAAGAAAATTATCAGAGGAAAAATGGACTAATAACCTTTTAGAAAATTTAATGGACATTGAAACTAACATTATAAGAATTAAAGAAATCTTAATGACAAGTCGAAATAACCTTCTAAGCAGAAATGTAATTACAGATGAGGATATTGTAAACTTTAACATAACGTTTGAAAAATTAAGTGAGATAAAAATTTTAATTGTCACTCATAATTAAAATATTGTAATATTAGTTAAAATCCCTTGTTTTACTAAAGAAGTCTATCAATCAATCTATATTCAACCTATTCCTAATGCTAACCAAGCAGAAATTTATATTCACGAAAATAAAATTCTATCGCTAAATGATGTTACGTATAAAATGACTACATTTAAGAAACAACTTAAAAAATATAAAGATGAATGTATCGAAAAATTATTCAAAGAAAAAATGCACTGCAAATATATAAATAATAATCAATCAGAAGTAATAGAATTAGATACTAATCATGTTTATGTAATCAATGCGAAAAATCAATCTATTTATCACAACTGTAATTCTAATAATTTCACTATTAACGGAAATTATTTGATACGCTTCGAAAATTGTAATGTTAGAATCGATGATATAACCTATAAGCACCGTAAACCTCTTGAAATCCAACTATTACCAAACCCAGTTAGATTAATTAATGTTACTATCATGAATAGTTTTACTATGAAAGAATTGCACTTTAAAAGTACTGAAAATATTAATCAAATAAAAGAACTTAAGTATGAAGCCAAGAAAGGCAGTATAATTAATTACAGTCTTATTTTAATTATAAGTTTGGTAGTAGTAATATTAATAATTTGGAAATGTAAAAAAATAAGAGAACCAAAGTAGAAGTTAACATTGGAAAAACACCGATGCAAGAACCAGCAATGTCCTTCGATCACACGATGGAAGGATCAACTACTACTCATCTTTGAATCTGAACGATTCATCTAACAAAGGGGGGAGTTAAGAAATGCATTTCTTACATGCAAAACGTTCCCACCAAAAACTGCTGACGACAGTTCAGACAGCGAACACCTGCACAAAATTCTGAAGAAAAATCTTGGCACTGAGAACAACAACAACTGGGAACAACACAACAGAAAGAACAAGAAGAAGAAGCGTATCTGGAATTGCAGCAACTAACTGTTTAGGGTAGATATTAAGAGATAGAATGAAAATAAATCAGACTCATTTGAGTGTGCAAACAATCAAGTTAAAACAGTGATTTTTAATTTGCTATAGCGTGTAGTCTACAAGCAGCATCCAAGTAAATAATTGATGCCTTGATCACCTCTAGATAAATATTTCTTGTTTTGTACCAGGTCCATAAAACTGATATCCAGGCAAATGAAGCTAAATCGGAAGTTTGTTGATTATTTTATTTTGTTTTTTATTTAGTTTTTTATTTAGTTTTTTATTTTGTTTTTATTTTGTTTTATTTTACTTAGAATACCTTTTCCAACAAAGGATGGATGGATGACGATTAATTTTTTTTCTTTTTATAGATAAGACTATAGATAAGAATAAATAATAAAAGTGTTAATAAAAATAATTATACTTTATTGAATAAAGCATCAGAATAAACTGATTGAAAACAAATAAAATGAACCGTTCTATATGTTATGCTGGCTGTAGTTGATATAATGCGCTTTTTGAAACAACTCAAAAGAATTGACGTAAAGAATATTGACTGCAAAATAAATTCGACAGCAGCATCAAATAGAATTCGACACAGTTCATTGCTACCGAACACTCTTCGAGCTCTTATTGTGGGAAAACAAATGTGATGATCGGTCTTATTGAAAGTCCTAATGGACTTAAATTTAAAAATATTTATCTATCAGGCCCGTAGGCAAGGGGGGTTTTAGGTGTTTAAGCCCCCCTTTTTCCCCCTTAGGGTCCAGAAAGTATAAAGAATTAACACAAATGAGACTATTTAATTCAAAATGTAATTTTTTTTTTTAGATAAACTGTGATGTTAATTTTTCTGAAAACTTCACTTAATTATTGAAAAATTTTTTTGGCCAAGTGAAAGATTAATTTTGCTTATAAGAGTCACAATCATTATAATGGAATTCATCTCAGTAGGTATGATATGGGGGTTCTGGATCAGGAGCAAGGAGGAGCGATGACGTCAGCACGTATACATATACGTTTTGTGTATATGTATGTGTGTTTGAGCAAGTGCCCTGTAGGAAAATCAACTAATTTAAAAGTAATTGATAAAGTAGTTTTTTGTCAACCACAACTAGTTGAAATTCTGACTTTTTTCCATAGAACGAACTAACTTATTTTGTATGGCGATGTCCGCTAAATAAGTCAATTGACTTTCGTCTGCATATATTTTCAACTACTTGTTAAATTAGTTACATTTAAACTATTTTTCTAATTGCTTTAAAATAACCAATTGCAAACTATTACTGATGGCCTAAAGATAATATTTGATTAAATTACATGGTTAAATATATATAAACTTGTAATCTAATAAAAATTTGCAATTAAAACATGTCAAAATCAGAGTAGTTGCTGCCTTAATATAATTCAAAGTAGTTCAAATACTGGTTTATTTTAAACTAGTTTCTTAATTAGTTGTTTTTAAAAACAAATTAGTTTGTTCCTATAGGGTGTAGATACATAATTTATGTGTATGTGTGTGTGTTTAAGCAAGGGGACGTACATAATTTGTGTATGTGTGTGTGTGTTGTTATTGTTTAAGCAAGTGTACATATATAATTGTGTGTATGTATATGTGTTTAATCAAGTGGACGTACATATTTTATGTATGTTATGTGTGTGTGTGCTGTTATTGCCCTGTAGGAAAATCAACTAATTTAAAAGTAGTTGAAAAAGTAGTTTTTTGTCAACCACAACTAGTTGAAATTCTGACTTTTTCCATAGAACGAACTAACATATTTTGTATGGTGATGTCCGCTAAATATGTCAATTGACTTTCGTCTGCATATACGAGTATTTTCAACTACTTGTTAAATTAGTTAAATTTTAATTATTTTTTCATAAATAATCAATTGAAAACTAGTTAATATTCCACTTACTGAAGATGAATTTAAAAGCGTAAACATTGTAAATTTCTATACATCAAAGAGATCATTTATTTGACTGTTTTGAAAAATACATAAACACATAAATCATGCCAAAAAACCATGCCTGGTCGACACAAATAAATTCTGAAATGAACAAAGTTCAAAGAGATCAGTTTTTTAATGGAAAATTGTGAAATGTCGTTTTTTGTGGTGTTTTAATTGATTTTAAAATAATTCAAAAGTGATTCATGCCAAACTTCATTGCTAATTCAATTCAAAAAAGGACTAGTAATTACATTCAAGGAGCGCAACTGAAGTACGCTGCGAGGGTAGATATAGTTTCATTATTCCTTTCTTCATTGGACTATTTCTGCTTCCAACAGGTGATAGTTTCAGAAGCTGGAGGTACTCTGCGTTTATATGTGAGCATGCGTACCACGGAAGCAGTTTCCGTGCAGAAACGGGCAGTTTCCGTACAGAGTCCAAATTGTGCAATGTTTGCTAAACAGTACCAGTTTGACATTTGAATATCTTAAATAATAAAGAATTTTTAATCGTTTCACAGAGTTTAGAGGCAGTTTATTAGTTTTAAATTGTGTTTACCACGTCTGTCTTGCAGCTAAATGTCGTAAATAAAAAAATATGTCTCTTTGAAACAAAATGTAAGCGAAGCCTAAAGTTAATAATATTTGATGAAATAACATGGTTAAATATTTATAAACTTGAAATCTAATAAAAATTTGCAATTAAAACATGCCCAAGTCAGAGTAGTTGCCGCCTTAATATAATTCAAAGTAGCTTATCAACCACTTGTTTTTCAGTAGTATTTCAATTACTTCATATAAGGTGTGTTTCATATACATATATAACGTCACTTCGAAATTTTAAATATTTTTGTAACGGCCAGCTCAAACAAAAGATATTGCTTTGCGAATTTGGTCATCTATGCAAAACAACAATAGTGAGCACCACCAAAGTCTATTCTAATAACGGTACATTGTTTATTGCTAAATATTACTTTTAATGCTGTTTCATATTTATAACGCCACTTGCAATTATTCCTTCTGCTGCGTTTGAAGTGTAGAGATTAATAAAATTGTGTAGTTAGTTTTCAAGACCTTAACAATAGAAAAACATTTACACCGGAATACATCGTGCAACCCAACATACTTGCGAAAAAATAGAAAAATAAAAATTCTTAAAGAAGAAGGCTATGGAATTCAGGAAATCGGGCGTTGAATTAATCGCAACTATAGAGTGATTCAACATTTTTTTAACAAACCTCAAAATTACGGCAAAACAAAATATTCGGGCAAAAAAAAAAATCCTCTTACCGTGATCAGTGGAAAATAATCGGAGCTGCGAGCAACACTACACACAGTTTAAAGGAGTTGCGGAGTTTTGTTGCTGAAAAAGTTTCCCGAACACAGGTAGAAACTTGCTACTGGCTTGTAGAGTGCTACATCAGTGTAAACATAGCCGTAGTGAACTTATGAAGTGTGTTTCTGCTCTTGCTAGCAAACATAAGAGAACGAGCTTGGAATTTGCAAGAAGGAACATAGGAACAACTTGACTACCAGTTAGCTTTTCAATAATGTTTTAAAAAAGGGTCCCACGTTGAAATTTAATTTTGATTTTAATTTTCACGTTGAAGTTTAATTTTCCGATGAGAAAAAATGGAATCTTGATGGGCAGAATGGACTTTGACATTATTAATACGACATACGCCGCGAACCACTTCCGTTTTCAAAAAGAAGTCTTGAAATTGAAAGTTCAAGCATGAAGAGCGCTGACTACACTCGTGTGCTGGAGAGCAGTTTGACTCCACTTTTGGAAAAAAACGGACAGACACAACTAGTTTTCCAGCAAGATAATGCGGCAATCTATGTAAATCGAGATGGTTTCTGGCCAATAACATTGATTTATTGGAGTAGCCGGCGTTCATTTCAGATTGTAATACCATAGAAAATTTATGGGGAGTTCTTGTACGCAAGGTGTATACAAATAACAGACAATTTAGCAACGTGAAAGAACGGAAATCAGTAATTTTCGATGAATGGAGTAAAATTGATTCAAACACATTAAAAAAATGAATTGCAAGTATGCCAAATCGCATTTACAATATTATTGGAGCCAATGGAACAGTAATTTAATATATTTTTTTTTTATAAATTCAATAAAAATCGTTTTTATTAAAAATTTTGAAATGGCCTTATAAAAATGAGACAGCTTCAAAAGTGATATTAAGCAATAAACAATGTACCGTTATTAGAAAAGATTTCACTTTTGCTCACTATTGTTGTTGTGCATAGATGACCAAATTCGCAAAACATTATCTATTGTTTAAACTGGCCGTTACAAAAATTATTCAAATTTCCAAGTGGCGTTATATTTATGAAACATACCTTAATGCAATAAAAACTATTTAGAATTGAAGTGGATGCCCTCTTAATATAATTCAAAGTACATCAGTTTTATTTATAGTTTATTTAGTTTATTTTATATTAGTTTTTTAATTAGTTGTTTTTAAAAACAAGTTAGTTTGTTCCTGTAGGGTGTTTAAGCAGGTGTACATACATAATTTGTGTGTATGTATAGGTGTTTAAGCAAGTGGACTGTCATATTTCATGTATGTATGCATTGTTATTGTTAAGCAAGTAAACATATATAATTTTGTTTATATTTATTGAATAAACAAGTTCACATACATACATAAAACAGACTTAGAACTTATCAAAGATAATCCAGCGGCGAAGATTTAGGGAGATATTATTAACTTGAGCTAGTATGATTTAGTAGGGGGACTAATAACCCATATGGTCCCCCCACTGATACTTTCACCCTAATTCAAATAATTGTTTACATTATCACTCGGTGTGTGTATCTATAAAAATGCTGATGTTGCAGTTTTGTTTTTTTTTGTTTAGATATTCTTATAGCAGAACTTTAAGCTAAGCTAAGCTAAGCTGCTATACATGATCACATACATAGAGCTTATCAGCGTTAAGCAAGCATAGAAGCATACTTTAACATATGATTTATTATTGCTTATCACCAATGTATGCATACATAAGCATAATATTTTACATAAACTTTAAAAAAAAAAATCGTGTTACGAACGAAATATTTATTACATTTTCACAAATTGTTTGTTCTTTTCAGCCTCCGAAGGGCTTTATACTTATTACATATGACCGTTTGTACATTGAACGGAAAATAAAATTGTATATCTTAGAAAAAAAAATTTTTTTTTAATATAAGAATGATGTTCGTATATTGTTCGCAATCGTAGAAGCATGAATCAATGTAACATATGTTTATTATTTTTAAACAAGTATATTAAAATACACTCAAGAAAAAATATTTGTGTTATGAACGAAATATATATTACATTTCATAAATTGTTTGTTCTTTTAAGCCTCCAAAGGGCTTTATTCATACTACATATGACCGTTTGTACATTGCACGAAAGAAAAAAATTGTATATTTTAGGAAAAAAATATATATATATTTTAAATATACGAATGCCGTTCGTATATTGTTCGAATATACAAACACTGCTACGAAATCTTTGAAAATTTACAAACGACATTCGTACATTACACATATTAATATGTTGCAGATTTTACAAGAGTGTATTCGTTGAATATACAAAGTGTACGAATTAAAAAATATTATTTCATTTTGAAAACACTACAAGAGAGAAAACACAAACATAATATATGTCAAACGTGTTTGTATGCATCTGTTGATGACTCATATTTTTTCCATGAATATTGATGACTCATAATTTTTCCGGGAATTTTATCATATATGTTCAAACATGTTCTTTTATGTGTTGGGGGGATTATAATTCCAGGAATTTCACAATTTTTTCCAGGAATTGTTGATGACTCATTCCACGCTTTTCCACGAATTTTGTCGTACATGTTCAAACATGTTTCTTGCATGAGTATTTAAAGTTGTAGATTAGCTGATATGCAGCTGGCAATATGTGTGCGTGTATGAAAAAGTATAAAAGGCTCAGAAATTGATAGATCGTCAACAGTATTCATTAATCTGACAATAGAACAACATCAATACGACTACGAAATCGTCTTCCTTTGTTTCGAAAACAACATAATCTTTTTCAATACATAAAAATGGAACAATTTGTGTGTAACGAGTGTGGCCAAATTTTCGGCAAAAAATTTAATTTAGATCGTCATCTTCGAGTTAAACATAATAATAACAATTCACAACATTTTCAGTGTGATATTTGCAAGAAAAATTTATCTCGAAGTGATTATTTAGTAGAACATAAACGTAAAATGCATATCGTTTCTACAAACAATGATGCGTCTACGTTTAGTGGCCTAAGTGTTAGTGTGGAAAAAGAATTCCCCACGGTCTATTGCAACACTTGCAAGAAATTGTACCAACAAAGGACTGGTCTTATCATTTAAGAACAAATGCTCATAACAGAAGTAGTGGTGAAATAGTAAATGAAAATCTTACTAGAATTATGTCAGTATTTAATGAACGCATAGAGTAATTTATTTACAAAAATAGCAATAAGACTTTGTTAATGCCAGAGGAGTTTTTAGCAAACAGCCAGGAGATCATTGTTAAAACTCTTGAAGAAATGTTGGTGAAACATACAATCTTTAAGTTTATCTTGTAACCAGCGTTACCATATGGGCAGTTAATCCTGTTTTGGGCAGTATTTTGAGCAGGTAGACAGGATCATATTTCTCCCAGGATTTGGGCAGGTTTTTTTTTAATCCTGGTTTTTAATTTTCGTTGAATAAAAAAAATAGAAATTTTATGTTTATAAATTATATGTAAGTACTTATATAAAAGTAGCAAATAAAGTTGCTACTACTTTTTACATCCTTTCAAAAATTTGATCATGTGGCAGTGCTTTTCCTGTCATTGTTGCTGTCATCGTTTTTGTTAATTTCTTTTCGCTAGTCTTTAGCAAACTACAAATGGACAAATACTTAACAAAACCTGGTAAGATAAGAAATATTAAAAATGTTATAATAAAAAAATGTTAAAATATTTGTTTTCAGTCCTTTTATAAGAGCAGTATTTTCTCTAAAAATACAGGATTTCTTTTTGAAAATTACAGGATTTTCAATTTTGAAAGTATGTGATTTGCATGGCAGCCCCCCCAACTTCTTAACTATATTGATATTGACGAATTTTGAATAATAATTATTCTTTACATTTTTATTTTTGCAAAGTTCGAAAATGATATGTAAGACATTGTTCAAAATATATACAGTGCTATATTTTAACTGTCATTGGTATATAATTGTCATTGCTATACGACATAAACATTTCGGGGTTCATTTTTAATTTTTATAAATTTCATAGGAAGCATGATGTCACCGAAAGTCGACCGCGCTGTTTCGATAGTGTTTAGTGACGGGAGAATGAAGTGGTGAACTAGGGCTAATGATCGGAGAGTAATAGGAGAAGAGTATTGATATTTTAATGAAGACATATGATTTGTTCTAGAATATATAATATTTTTAATTTGATTTTTTATTAAAGCGTAGAAGAACCAAATTTTTTTAAGTTGTTGTTAGTATAAAACTGAATTTTATTATTTTCCTGTATATGTTGATAAGATTGTTGTGAGACAAGTTTTTCACAATATTTGTCTTTGCTGAAGGTTTAATCTTGACTAAAAAAAATTTTTTTTAAGTTGTAGATGTTTAACCATGATTCTTATAGCTTATATTCTGTTAATGTTTTCTTTTTTATCTCAGCATAGTGATTATAGTGCTAGGTTTAGGTGTGAGGTATAAAGATGATATAGTAACCTCATCGTTATTGTTAAATGATTTCCGATATGAATAGTTATTATGACAGTATCTTTTTATAATACTCTCATGGTACATAGGGTGTTGAAGTAAATTAAGTACTTCATTCATTCATTCATTCATATTGATAGTGTGATTATTGATTCTTAATCGATTATTGATATTGTTGATTGAATGATTGATTCTTGGTCAGTTTAAAAGTTAGATGCTGAACAGTACAGGTCAGTTTATTAGTTATCTGCTTAGTAATAGCTGTTGTTGTACTCTTTTCCCAACATGAAAAACCAATTATTTTAAAAAATTATATAGTATCTCTTGTAGTGCAGATACTTTTTTATATGATTTTAGGAACATGACTTTTCCAATAGCTTTCGTTTAAGTGCATAATTAAATATCAAAGCATATATGTTTCTTCAATATCTATGATTGTAATCTATCACATGAGTTATCGGAGATTTTAGGGGATTTTATTAACTTGAGCTAGTATGATTTAGTAGGGGGGCTAACAACCCAAGCGGACCCCCTCCCAGCTGAAGCTTCCACTATATTTAAAATAATTATTTACATCATCACTCGGTGTGTGTATCTTACATATAAGTTGATGATGTCGCAGTTTTTTTGTTTAGATATTCTTAAAGCAGGACTCTAAGCTAAGATGATTTACATGAATACATACATATAGCTTATTTCCGTTTATAATTTTATTCTTAACCCTCAAATACCTAGTAACAATTCATCACATTCTACTTGACGACTTTGACTTTGACAATATGAGTTTATTGTCAATATTTTCGTTTCAATGCGAAAATCTATATTTATAATGATTATATCAATTTAGGTACGGTAAAGGTTTAAGGGTTAGAATATATGAACAGGTTTTGGGTGTAGTAAAAGCATTTTTGCTGCCTTTCATATAATATTACAATCGACAGCAAAAGTTGTCTAAGTTTTACACTAAGATTAACTAGATGTTTCTTTTATTGAGAGAATGAGACCTACCAGCAAAGTTAATCCAGCAGCGGAGATTTAGCTGGGTGCCATTAACTTGAACTAGAATGTTTTATTAGGAGGACTAATACCCCAGACGATTCCCCAACTGATGCGCCCACTCAAATTCAGATAATTATTTATATCATCACTCGGTGTGTGAATCTATAAGTTGCTGATGTTGCAGTTTTTTTGTTTAGATATTCCCTGTAGGAAAATCAACTAATTTAAAAGTAGTTGATAAAGTAGTTTTTTGTCAACCACAACTAGTTGAAATTCTGACTTTTTCCCATAGAACGAACTAACATATTTTGTATGGTGATGTCAGCTAAATAAGTCAATTGTCTTTCGTCTGCATATATTTTTAACTACTTGTTAAATTAGTTAAATTGAAATTAGTTTTTAACTACTTTAAAATAACCAATTGAAAACTATTACTGATGGCCTAAAGTTAATATTTGATGAAATAACATGGTTAAATATATATAAACTTGTAATCTAATAAAAATTTGCAATTAAAACATGTCAAAATCAGAGTAGTTGCCGCCTTAATATAATTCAAAGTAGTTTATCAATCACTTGTTTTTAAGTAGTATTTCAATTATTTCATAAATAATGCAAATAAAACTATTTACAATTGAAGTGGATGCCGCCTTAATATAATTCAAAGTAGTTCATATACTGGTTTATTTTAAATTAGTTTTTTAACTAGTTGTTTTTAAAAATAAGTTAGTTTGTTCCTATAGGGTTCTTAAAGCTAAGTTGATATACATGCATACATAGAGCTCATCGGCGTTAAGCAAGCGTGGAAGTCTCTTAAACATATGTTTGTTATTGATGTTGTTGATGCATATTGACGTTAACGAAGTGAATGTAGTGCGAAGTTGATGATGAGATATAGAAAGATGAATGAATGAATGAAGTTTTTTATAGTTGCTGAGTAAAGAGTTCCACAAACAAACATTTTAATCAGAAACTAATATAAATTAATTAATTAAATTTTTTATTGAAGCTTATGGATATCCAGGTTCGTATTTGTTCATAAGTGTTCGGTTCTTATTCGGGTGGCTTCGTTACCTTGTATGTTGATATTATTTAAGCAAATGTTCATATATAATATTTGTGTACGCTTAATCAAGTGGACGGACGGACGGATATATTTGGAGTATGTTTGTGTGTGTGTGTGTGTGTATGTTGTTACTATTTAAGTAAGTATGCGTGCATAATTTATGTTTATATATTATTATAAGTTAACGCTAATTATGTTACGTCAACCAGATTGCAGCGCAAGACACACGCGAGTTACGTCGCAGACGTTACCTTTACCCTATTTCGAATATAAAATTTCAAAATAAGTTAATAAAGTTGAATGTACTTTGTTGCAACAGTATAATTTAGCATATTTCAAAATACAGCAACAATGTTTAACCCAATTAATAAATTCTGTTTGCTCTGCAATAAAATATTTCCAAACAGTGCAACAATATTTCTTTTTATGACCCAATTAATAAATTTTGGTTGTTCTGCAGTTCAAAGCATTGAGCAATAATGTAAACATTGCAACAAAGTTCATTCAACGCAAATAAGCAATAAGCATAAGCAATAAGCCGAAGCAACAGCTTAGGCATAAACATTTTTGTATAAGAAAAATCAGAAATAAAGTTGACTTCAATACAACAAGAAGTGTTTCTAGTTTTATTTCCATAATTGGCGCAGTCGGCTACTACCAATCTAAAGATAGGTAGAAGATTTTGAAAAACTGAAGTTTTCAAGATAAAGACTAAAGTTCTTAAGTTAATTAAAATAGTCCCAAAGGACAAGTGATAAATTTTAAATAACAAAACAGTTAAATTAAAAAGGACTAAAGTTCTTAAGTTAAAAAGTCCCAAAAGAACAAGTGAAAAATTTTTAATAACAAAACAGTTAAACTAAAAAGACTTAAATTCTGAAAAATCATTCAGAACTGAAATGAAATGAAAGTAACGAAATAAATAGTGAAAAAGAAGAAAAACTAGAAAAAAAAATTAGCGAAATTTTTTAACAAAAATATCAATGCCTACAACAAGAAGTTCAAACCAACTTGAAACGATTTCTGAGGAGCCGAAAGCAACCAACGTAACAAATATGGCTTTCACCTTTACCGCAAATGATCTTATTAAAGAAGCTCACCGAATACATGATTTCCGTGGCGACGGAACATATGCATTGATGTCATTCTTGAGGGAAGTAGACATCTTACTGCCAATGTTAGAGAGCAATACAGCGACGAAGCACTACATCTTCAATAAAATTATAATTAATAAAATTCAAGAGCCAGCATTGGACGTCATCAGGACATTGGGACCGAATACGGAATGGATGGATATAAAGGAGATCCTTATACAAAATTTCGGGGTCAAGGAAACGTACCATAACTTATATCAAAAAGTATTCGCTGCAAAAATACGAGTACGACCAGAGCAAACCTACAGAATTTTGTCAAAAAAATAACGAAAGTGTTGTACTCAAAACCTTTTTAAATAATATTGATGCAAACTTAGCTTCAGTTATCATAAATAGGGACATAAAAAATATTAGGGAAGCGTTTTATTTATTAGAAGCCAATGGCTTAATTAGAGAACAGGTACAAAAAAATAAACAGAGTTCTTTTAATAATGCACAAATACCACGTCAAAATTTCGGACAGACATACCAAAATAGACAGAATTTTTCTAACAATGCACAAATAACACGTCAAAATTTTGGACAGACATACCAAAATAGATCACAAGTACCACAACAAAACTCTAGACAAACATTCCGAAACTAACATAATGAAATAAATAATTTCCAGAACGACTCAGTCCATGTAGACCAGCTAAAGCTACAAAATGGAAATTTTCACTTGGATCCGACACTACAAATTTACCGATAATAGAAGTCACAATAGGTAACAATAAAATTTTATGCCTTGTTGACTCCGGTTCCACCACATCAATTCTTAATGATAGCTTATTACAGAAGTATCCTCGAACCCTTTTAGAAGTACCTACAAAATGCGGAACCATTAATAATATAATTCCGGTATCACATGAAATAGTTACTGAATTTCCTAAAGAATTTAAAAAAAATGCATATATGGCATGGAAATTAATTAAATTTCAAGGGAAAAAACCCTTCGATGCCATCATCGGACAAAATATTTTAAAACCTTTGGGTGCCATTATTGATATGAAAAAAAAATATTTTAATTATAAATATTAACTGAATTAAGTTTCTCGGGTCCTGCCCCTATCAATTTGATGAAATTCATCAATTGGAGACCATCGATAGTGATAGCTCTGAATATAACGAATTATATAAAAATCTTAATCTTGAAGAAAAGAAGTATTTAACACACTTAGTAGCAAATAATAAAGACCTTTTTTTTAAAGAAGGTGATCAGCTCACCAGTACATCAATAATACAGATAGTAAGAACAGTAAACACCCCAATATTCTCTAAAATATATAGGTATCCACAGGTTCACGAAAAAGAAATCAAAACACAAATTACAGAAATGCTTAACCAAGGCATTATTATAGAAAGTAATTCTCCTTACAATAGCCCACTTTGGATTGTACCGAGAAAACGGACAATTCTGGGAAAAATAAATGGAGAATCGTCATAGATTATAGGAAGCTTAACGAAATAACTGTAGACGATAAATTCCCTATACCCCACATAGACGGAATTTTAGACAAACTTGGTAGGGCACAATATTTTACGACGTTAGACCTTGCCAAGGGCTTCCACCAAATTTTAGTTAAGGAAGAAGATAAAAGAAAACTGCGTTTTCAACACCACTTGGGCATTACGAATATACTCGTATGCCATTCGGGCTAAAAAACGCTCCATCCACATTTCAGCGGATGATGAACCACGTCCTTTAGGACTACATCAATACAATTTGTATTGTATATATGGATGACATTTTAATCTTCAGTACCTCAATAGAAGAACATGTTGATAACATAAAAAAAGTTTTTAATAAATTAAAACAACACAATTTAAAAATACAGTTTGACAAGTGCAATTTTTTCGCAAAAGAAACTCACTTCCTAGGCCATATCTTAACCCCAGAAGGAGTTAAGCCTAATCCACAAAAAATCGAACACATACAAAAATTAAAACTACCTTCTACCCCTAAACAGATAAAGTCATTTTTAGGTGTCACTGGATACTATCGTAAATTCGTTAAAGATTACGCTAAAGTGGCGCAACCAATGACTAAATACCTCAAAAAAGACACAAAAATTAACACAAACGACCCAAATTATATAAATGCCTTTGAAAAACTTAAACAGATTCTTACTGAACATCCCATCTTAAGATATCCTGATTTTAGTAAAACATTTAAATTAGTAACAGACGCTAGTAATTTTGCGATAGGAGCTGTATTACAACAGGGTAACCACCCAATCTCATATGCCAGTAGGACTTTGAACGATCACGAACAAAGATATTCTACTACGGAAAAAGAACTCTTGGCCATCGTTTGGGCCACCAATTATTTTAGACCCTACCTATACGGTAATAAATTTAATTTACTAACGGACCATCAACCATTGAAATGGCTCTACGCCAAATCAAATGGGAAAGATATAAACCCAAGGTTACAAAGATGGCTCCTTAAATTAGGAGAATATAATATAAACATAGAGTATATTAAAGGCTCAGAGAATAAAGTAGCTGACTTCTTGAGCAGAATTAACAATGATACAAATGAAATAAATGCTTTAGAAAATGATCCTGAAAGACCGGCTAGTTTATCCATAGTAAATAATAATGATAACGAAAATACAGACACAATCCACTCTCAAGAGGAGGAACTTAATAAAACCTTTCCAATTCTAGAAACTGTAGTAAATCGTTTCAAAACCCAAATCATTTTAACGGAAAATAAAACGAAAGAATTTGAAATAATTCACAAAAATAAAAAAATTTATATTTCTCGGGAAGATCTAGATAGTAATGCGTCAGATATTTTAAGAAGACATATTAAATCTGGTAAAATCGCCATTTTTAGTGAACTTAGTAATCAAGAATACAATAAACTAAAACAATTCATCATAGAACTTTTTGACAGCATGCATCCAATTAAATTTGTAAAATGTTTATACCATGCAAAAGACGTTAACGAAGAACAAGCCTATAAATTAATTAAAAACTACCATAAATTTGAAACTGGACATACAGGGATTAATGAAAACTATGAAGGACTAAAGAAATCAATATACTTCCCCAACTTAAAGATTTTAATTCAAAAATTTATAAATAATTGCGACATTTGTAATAAAGTAAAATATGACAGAAACCCAATCAAAAATAAATTCCAATCGACAGAAACTCCAAAAGATTGCAATGAAATAATTCATATGGACGTATACACAAACTCAAAATCGAACTTTTTAACTTTTATTGATAAATTTTCCAAGTTCGCCACAGCTTTCTACCTTGAAGACAGAAATAATCGCACAATTATAGAAAAATTAAGGCAATACAAATCACAAAAAGGTCATTTTAAAAAATTGATTACTGACAATGAATTCAAAAGCATAAACATACAAGACTATTTCAGAAACGAGGACATAGAATTACATTTAGTAAAACCAAATAATCATACCGGTAACGCTGACGTAGAACGATTCCACAATACGATAAGCGAAAAAATTCGTATGTTAGGAATAGAAAGAAAAGACCTCTGTATAAAAGACAAAATCAGCAAAGCTATAGAATTATATAACAATACTTTTCATTCGGTTATTAAAGAAAAACCCAGAAATGTCCATGAAGGTAAATGCGATAAAGCCGTAATATACAATAACTTATGCAAAGAAAAACCAAAGAGATTTACAACACCTTAAAAATTGTAATAATTGTTTGATGAAGAAAAATTGTATGAAAATTTTTAACAATGCATCCGAAATAATTAATATTAAACAAGGCATACTAATAGCAAAGAACTTTTAAAATACTACCATAGAAAATGATTGTAATAATAAAGACACTTTACTCAATGGAAACTATTTAATTCATTTTAATAATTGTACGATTAAAATAAATAATAAAAATTTTACTAGCAAAACAACAACACTAAAATATAGCATTGTACTTCCAAATAATCTGGAAAATATGAAAAACACAATTAAAAAACTTATATTTGATGATATTGTATTAAAACAAATAGAGAATATCGATTTTATTAAAGAAATTAATTATCAAAAGAAACAGAATTACATAAATCTAACAGTGTATGCTATATTTGCAATAGTTATTTTAATCATAAGTATTCTACTAGGAAAACTTTTGTATAAAAATAAAAATATTAAACTCAATATTAATACTGTATCGACTCAGGAGAGTCTTCAATCTAAGAGGGGAGGAGTTACGTCGCAGACGTTACCTTTACCCTATTTCGAATATAAAATTTCAAAATAAGTTAATAAAGTTGAATGTACTTTGTTGCAACAGTAGAATTTAGCATATTTCAAAATACAGCAACAATGTTTAACCCAATTAATAAATTCTGTTTGCTCTGCAATAAAATATTTCCAAACAGTGCAACAATATTTCTTTTTATGACCCAATTAATAAATTTTGGTTGTTCTGCAGTTCAAAGCATTGAGCAATAATGTAAACATTGCAACAAAGTTCATTCAACGCAAATAAGCAATAAGCATAAGCAATAAGCCGAAGCAACAGCTTAGGCATAAACATTTTTGTATAAGAAAAATCAGAAATAAAGTTGACTTCAATACAACAAGAAGTGTTTCTAGTTTTATTTCCATAATTCGCGCATCCGCTCCCATGAAATATGCTGACGATGTGTCTAGCACTGTATGGTGTGATTCCATGGAATTGCACCCAACAACAAAATATCTGAAGTAGACGGCAAACATCAGCAGAGCTGCCGGCAGAGTTAAGTTTAGTTGTAAGTTGTCCAATTATTGTTAGTCAGTCTTAAGTTTGCAATTAATTAATAAAGGTCTAGTGACCACAAAAAAATATTTTTTTATTATTATTAAATAAAAAGTTGGCGCCCAACGTGGGGCCCAATACGCGATCAATAGTAGTTTAAAAAATCGAATAATTCTCGAAACGCTCAAGTAGCGTAGTGGAACTTTTGCAACAAATAGTGATTAAAAATCGTCATAATCTCGAAACGCTTAAGTAACGTAGTGGAACTTTTGCAAATTATAGTGATCTAAAAAATCGTCTATATCTTGAAACGCTCAAGCAGCGTGTGGAACTTTTGCAAATAATTGTGACTTTAAAAAATCTGCTGTATCTCGAAACGCTCAAGTAGCGTAGTGGAACTCTGCTGCAAATAATAGCGATTTTAAACAAAAACACTGCTGTATCAAAAACGCTCAAGTAGCGTAGTGTTGGGCCCCGAAGAACCAAATCAACAACTTAACCTGCGCAGGATTCATTTGAATAGCGAGGCGTACAACGAGAGACCACCAACTGGATACTTAGTCACCTGGACATAAAAAAAACAGGACAAACAGGAGCAATTCGGTAGTGGCAAGTGCGATGTTGCTGATTCTAGTATTGTAAGTTAAGTTATTTTTAAAGAAAAAAAAACTAAGAAAATAGTTGCCGAAAAAATAAAATAAAATAATTAATTAACAAAAAAGTCGACGCTGAGACTCCGAACACCACGGACCCTCCAGTGTATAACAAAAAAATTAAAATAAAAAGAAAAAAAAAATAGAAAATTTTAATTAAAACAAAATTAAATAAAACAAAATATAAAATAATAAACTTGAACTGAGAAGTTGTAGCTCAAGAAGCCGGACCTTCCAGTTATAAAAAATTATCGAAAAGATAAAATAAAATTGCAAATACGATTAACAAAAAGGAAAAGAAACTTAGAATCTAAGCGATAATATAAACAATTAATAACTAAAAATTATTACTATTATCTAAGAAATTTACATTGAAACTTAAAACTATTACAAGATTTTAACTATTGAAATTTTTTGAAGAAAGCTATTTTTAATTTAATGAAAAGAAATAAAACAGAATCCTTAGAAATGTCGAATCCCAATAATTTAGTTCGACCAGCCGTGCTCACAGGTACCAGTCCAGCTAACGCTAACATTTCTCAACCTCCACCCCCACCTATTAATCCCTTACCTAGTAATAATTCTGACCTAGAAAATCTAGTATCGACAATTGTAATGAGAGTATTACAAAATGACGGAAGACAATTTATAGAAGCAACTTGACTATGCAACCGACCAGACCATACAATCTCAATTCAGGGGACAACTTTCAGATTTAGACAAAATACCCGACGTAGTACGTAGCCTTCGCGAATTTTCCGGAAACCCAGGAGAATTTAGTTCTTGGAAGAAAAGCGTGGAAAGAATTCTTCAAATATATGAACCGACTAAAGGCACCCCCAAATATTTTGGAATTTTAAGCGTAATCCGAAATAAAATAGTGGAGACAGGGATAAAGGGATGAGGGATGAGCCTAGAAATGAAACAGGGATAAGGCCCTTGATACTTTTATAAGAGGCCTTAAAGGAGACCTACCCATACTCTTAGGAATGAGAGAGCCTGTGGACTTACCCCAAGCTCTACACCTTTGTCTTAAAATGGGAAATTAAGGTTTCAGAGCACAATATGCTCATAATAATAATATGACTCGTGAAATTCAAAACCATATTCTACCGCCAGTTCCAAGGCAACATAGTCTCAGACAAGTTTTCCACCCACAATTGGCGTATCTTCCGCAAAATTTTACGCCATATGCTGCACGCAACCAAAATCCCGTTCAACAGTATTCAGCACAACAAAATTTTAGAAATTTTCCAGAGCAGAATAGATTTAATAATTCCCAAGGTCCTTATAGGCAACCACAACAACAAGGTTTTTATAGGCAACCTCAACAACAATTTGGCATTCTCCCGCCTGTTCCCAAACCACCTACTGTGGATATGGAACGAAATCTCCAACAGCAGCGATTTAACAACATTAATAGACCTCAGCAGCAAGGTTTTGCAGGAAAAAGACCTCCTGAAAACCAACTCAGTATGCAAATACCACGGAAATTCCAAAGACAATCCCATATTGACACAGAAGAACTATCTGACAATTACAAAGAGACAGCACAACAGGAAGACGCAAATTACGGACAAACACTTGACGAGTATATGACAACACAATATCAGTTTAACGAGACACAAGACGATATGGAGTTTAGCGATACTCATTTTTTAGAATAGGCAACTCTTCATTTCCATACTTCGAATGTAAAACAGGAAGTGGAGAAATATTTAAATTTTTAATAGACACAGGAAATAATAATAATTACATTCAGGCAAATTTAGTTGAAAACCCAAAGCAAAACGAACAAAAATTTTATGCTAAAACCATAGCAGGAAATATAGATATAACTCAACATACACTATTAAACCTTTTTGGACTCAGAGATGTCAGTTTAAAATTTTTCATTTTACCCACTTTAAAATCATTCCACGGTATACTCGGTAACGACAGCTTAAAAAAACTTTCGGCAATAATTTTTACAAAAGAAAACTATATGCTCATAAACGGAGAAATTAAGGTTAAAATCAAGCAACTTTTATCACAAGCAGTCAATGCAATAAGCATTAAGATGGACCATATGACTGAAGGACAGAAAAATTTAATAACATCAATCGTAGAAAAATTCCCAAATCTGTTTTCCGACCCCGACGAGAAATTAACTTATACTACCAAGGTTGTAGGAGAAATTCGTACAAAATCGGAATTACCCATTTATACTAGGTTCTACCCCTATCCCACTTCACTTAAAACAGAAATAGAAAATCAGGTTCAAAAACTTCTTGATGGTATCATCAGACGATCAAGTGTGGATTGTTTCAAAGAAACCCGACTCTTTAGGCAACAAACAATATAGAATGGTCATAGATTACCGCAAACTAAATGGAAACACAATAGCAGACCGCTATCCTATTCCAGAAATTCAGGAAGTACTCGCACAATTTGGCAAGAATAGTTACTTTTCTGTACTCGATTTAAAAAGTGGTTTCCACCAAATTCCCTTAAAAAATTCAGATATAGAAAAAACCGCCTTTTCTATTAATAATGGCAAATACGAGTTCACTCGCCTCCCCTTAGGATTGAAAAACGCACCTTCTATTTTTCAGCGCGCACTAGACGATATATTGCGTGATCATATTGGTAAAATATGCTTCGTGTATATCGATGATATAATAATTTTTAGCAAAATGAAAAAGATCATATTGAACATCTAAATAAAATATTCAAAAATCTTCAGCAAGCGAATATGAAAGTTCAGCTTGATAAACGCAACTTTTTTAAACGAGAAGTAGAATTTTTAGGTTTTATTGTATCCGCTGATGGTATTAAAACGAATCCAGGAAAAGTTAAAGCCGTTCAGGACTCTCCTTACCCAAAAACAGTTAAAGACCTTAGATAATTTTTAGGCCTGTCAGGGTATTACCGCCGCTTCGTTCTTGACTATGCCAAACTCGCTAAACTTCTGACAACCCTTTTAAGAGGGAAGGAGGGACATTTAAGCAAAGCTCAGTGATGCATTTGAGAAAATTAAAAACGCCCTTACTTGAAAAGATCTGCTTCTCACCTATCCAGATTTGACTAAAGACTTTAAATTAACCACAGATGCCTCTGACTACGCAGAGTGCAGTCCTCTCACAGGAAGATAGACCCATAACATTTATCTCTAGAACCTTGTTAAAAGCTGAAGACAATTATGCAGCAAATGAGAAAGAAATGCTCGCTATTATTTGGGCATTAAAATCCTTGCGTAACTATTTATACGGTTCAGCAAAAGTAAAAATCTATACAGACCATCAACCCCTCACGTATGCATTAAGTAATAAAAATAATAATAGTAAGATGAAACGTTGGAAGGCTATACTAGAAGAATATAACTATGAAATGAAATAAAAACCAGGTAAGACAAATGTCGTAGCAGACAGACTATCTAGGCCACCAAGAGAAGTCCAAATAAACACACTCACTTCCACTCAGCACAGTCATGAAAGTTCCTCACATAATCTCATACCAATGGCAGGAGCCCCAATAAACGTTTTCAAAAACCAAATTATCCTTAATGAAGGAGAAACACCTTCTTACAAGTTTGAAATAGTATTCCCCACTTACCATAGACACATCGTTGTACAACCAAATTATTTACAAGAAATTATCACTGATATTTTAAAACGCTACCTTAATCCGAGCGAGGTTAATGGTATTAAAACTGAAGAAAGAATATTTGGAAGAATTCAAGAGATTTACCCCTTACACTTCTCAAGTTATAAAATCCGTTGCACCCAAACACAGATAGAAGATTTAAAAAATTCAGAAAGACAAGAGGAAGAAATTCTAAATGAACATAACAGAGTCCACCGAAATTCACGTGAGAATAAATTGCAGTTACTTGATAAATTTTATTTTCCAAAACTGAAAGAAAAAATTGATACATTAGTAAAACAATGTGTCACTTGCAAAGAACAAAAGTACGAAAGACATCCGAACAAACCCGAATTACAGAAAACTCCGATACCACAATATCCAGGACACATTTTACACATAGACATTTACAAGACCGAACACCAACTAGTTTTGACTGCAGTCGACAAATTTTCCAAATACGCTCAGGTCCGAATTCTTCAATCCCGAGCCATAGAAGAAGTTAGAGAACCTCTTCGACAATTAATTTTTGCTTTCGGCGTACCAAAAGTTATTGTAGTTGACAATCAAAAAACATTTCATGCCGCATCAATAAATTTTATGCTCAAAGACCAATTAGGAATAGAAGTCTTTAGAACCCCACCTTATACAAGTTCTGTTAACGGACAAGTGGAACGATTCCATTCCACGCTATCTGAAATAATGCGCTGTTTGAAGACAGAAAGAATACACCGGTCATTTATAGAACTTCTTGATAGATCCGTTTACGAATATAATTATACAATCCACTCAACCACAGGCAAAAAGCCAATTGAAGTTTTCATTGGTAGAAACGTATCCACTAACCCAGATCAGTTTGAAGAAGCTAGAAGAGAAAATATAGAAAAACTGAAGGAAAAACAAAGAGCAGACTTACAGCATCATAATAAGAAAAGAACCCCCTATAAAAGATTATTCTGTAGGCGAAACAGTATTCGTAAAGGTTAATAAGAGACTAGGAACCAAACTAACAAGTAAATACAAAAAAGAAATTGTTAAAGAAAACCGAAATACAATACTTACTGAATCAGGACGAGTTGTTTACAAGGACAAAATACGCAACTGAACTTATACACATATCCTACATATTTTCAGATCACTTGCTACTCTAGTACTATCAATTACATCAATTACAATTAACTTCTCAATTACAATTCGACTCACCTCATAACAATCAACAATGGACAACATACATACCTTTACTAAAACATGAGTTATTACAATCTTTAGAAATCCTTAACACCTTGAAACCCTCTATCAATTCCCGATCCTAGGCACTGCCTGGAAATATTTGGCTGACAGTCCTGATCACGAGGATTTAGAAATAATAAATAATAACTTAAATGAACTAAATAATAATAATAATCAACAAGTAGTTATTAATTATGCATTTAATCAGCAAATAAATAATTCAACAAAGATAACCAATGAGTTAGTAAATTTTATAAGAAAAGATGATGTTCTAATAAATGAAGTAGCTATTAATTTACAAAACAGAATCAGATTAATAAGAGAAGAACTAATAAATATAAAATATGCCATACAATGGGCAAAAAATGGAATTATAAATTCAATATTATTAAATAAGAATGAAGTAAAATTAGCTTTAGAAAAATTAAGAAAAGAAAATATGCCTTTTAATTCTGCTGAAGAAGCACTTGAATTTGCAAATGTTAATGGTTTAAATAATATTTCCACCATTTTGTATGTAATAAAAATTCCATTAACTTCAACCATAATGTATGACAAAGTTATAATAAGACCAGTAAAAAAATTCGATGTAATTGTTAAAATGGAATATAATGAAATATTAATAAATAAAAATGAAATGTATGGAATAACAACTTAATGTAAGCAATACAATTTTATAAGTATTTGTAAGCAGGAATACTTATTAGAAATTAGTAATGACACATGTATGTACAAATAAACTAGTAAAAGGAATGAATTCGTCATGTAATCTGAGCAACAATCAACATATTCCGACTATAGAAGAAATTGCATCTGGCATTATTTTACTAAACGACTTCCATGGTGACGTTAACATAGATGAATCAAATCATAAACTTCATGGCACTTACCTTATTAAATTCCACAACCAATCAATAAAAATCAACAATAAAATTTATCGCAGCATTGAAGCTGCTAACCTTGAAATAGTACCAGCCTTAGTCCAGCCGACTCCTGAAGAAGAAAGCCGAATCAATTTACTATCATTAGAGGCTTTACAAGTGTAGAGATTTTAATATAAAGTGTTATCCTTTAAGGGGGAACAGGGGGCGAACCTTCACATGACAACGTGTCTGACCGCCTCAACCTGGCGAGGCCAGCATTATCCATGTAGAAATCGTCTCAAGTCGACTCAAACCTCCACGTGGTGTTCCCTGGGCAACGGCAAACTGGCATCCGTCAGTTTGACGGCTAATTTGAGCGGCGGGTCACTCCATAGACCTTAAACATGGAATGTGCGCAGGGTTTGGGTCCCGCCACATTACTTCTGCCCAATGAAAACTAAACCAGCCTCGGATAAGAACCCCAATTACGTTGACGACCACCGCAAACGAAAAACGGACAATGATTTACGGATATGCACCTGGAATGTCCGAACCCTTTATAGGGAAGGTGCCATTATCCAACTGGCGGAAGCCCTCAAAACGATAAAGGCTGACATCACCGCCATCCAGGAAATGCGATGGAAAGGGCAAGGCTGCTCTAAACAAGCACACTGTGATATCTACTACAGCTGCCATGCGGAGAGGCGCGAATTTGGATGTGGATTCGTTGTTAGCCGGAAACTACGTCACCTTGTTTCCCGGTTCACACCTGTCAACGAAAGATTGGCCACGATCCGCATCAAGGCAAAATTTTTCTCCATCAGCCTTATTTGCGCGCACGCCCCGAAGGAGGAAAAGGACGAAGCCGTCAAAGACGCTTTCTACGCTAGCCTTGAGGACGTATACGACCACCTTCCGGTCCATGACGTGAAAATAGTCATCGGCGATTTTAATGCGAAAGTCGGAAGGGAAGGCATCTTTGGCCCCACTGTCGGTCAGTTCAGTCTTCCTGAGACCTCCACGAACAACGGTCTAAGACTGATTGACTTCGACGCGGCGCGAAACATGGTAGTTAGTAGCACCAGATTTAAGCACCTCGACATCCACAAGGCCACCTGGCTGTCCCCGGATCAAAAAACGCGAAACCAAATTGATCATGTTGTAATCGACGCAAGGCATGCCTCTAGTGTTCTAGATGTGCGTACATTTCGGGGGGTCAACATTGACTCCGACCATTATCTTGTTGCAGCCAAGATCCGCATACGATTATGCAATGCGAAGAACATACGCACAGGAATGCAACGAAAGCTAGATGTCGCTAAGCTGCAATTACAACGGACTGCCGAAGCCTACTCCGCTCAACTCTCGGTTAAGCTCAACCAACCAACCCTGGACCCGACGACGCCGGCGGACTTTGGGCGCATATATCCCACTCCATGCGCGCTGCCGCTGAAGAAGTCATTGGTTTCCGGCGCCCGCAACCTCGGAACCAATGGTATGATCAGGAGTGTCGCATTGCGACTGCAGTAAAAAACGCCGCATATAGAAAAACGCTGCAGTCAGCTGCAACGCGAGCCGTGCGAGAAAACTACCGCGAAAAGAGGAAGGAATAGAGGCGCCTTTTCAGACGCAAGAAAAGAGAGCAGGAAAAGCGTGAGCGTGAGGAACTAGAGGTATACCAGGGCAAGAAGGATGCACGAAAATTCTATCAACAGGTTAAGCGTCTAACCCAAGGTTTCAAGCCCGGAGCATCCACTTGTAGAGACGAAAATGGAGATCTGAATACGGATACGCAGTGTGTGCTGAGATTGTGGAGACGGCACTTCTCCAATTTACTTACTGGCGACGATTTCACCAATGCCGCCCATAGAGAGCGCAGTCCAGAGCTACCAATCAACAATGACGGAGTGGAAGTACCACCACCTAGCCATGATGAGGTTCGAGTTGCTATCCAACGACTCAAAAACAACAAAGCAGCGGGTGCTGACGGCCTGTCGGCTGAATTGTTTAAAACCGGCGGCGATGAATTGATAAGGCGCATGCATCAGCTCATCAGCAAAATATGGCTAGAAGAAAGCATGCCCGACGATTGGAACCTCAGCGTACTGTGCCCTATACTTAAGAAAGGAGACCCAACAATCTGCGCAAGTTATAGAGGTATCAGTCTTATTTCCATCGCATATAAGGTTCTCTCAAGCGTACTGTGTGAAAGATTAAAGCCGATTACAAAAACACTGATTGGACCTTATCAGTGTGGCTTTCGACCTGGTGAGTCCACCATAGACCAGATTTTCACGCTACGACAAATCCTGGAGAAAACCCACGAAAATCAAATTGACACACACCATCTCTTTGTCGATTTTAAAGCTGCGTTCGATAGCCCGAGAAGGGATTGCCTATACGCAACAATGTCTGAGTTCGGTATACCTGCAAAGTTGATTAGACTTTGCAGAATGACGTTGAGCAACACACGCAGCTCCGTCAAGGTAGGAAATGACCTCTCCGAAGCCTTCAATACCGAAAGAGGTTTCAGGCAAGGCGATCCACTGTCTTGCGATCTCTTTAACATCATCATGGAGGGGATCGTACGAAAGGCAGGTGTGCATCGTAATGGCACCATTTTCTACAAAGGCGTCCAGCTCCTTGCGTACGCTGATGATATTGATATTGTCGGCAACACCAAGAGAGATGTTACCGCTGCTTTCGCCGCTATCGAAAAGGAATCAGCCAAAGTTGGTTTGACGATAAATGAGGGCAAAACAAAATATATGCTGTCTACAAACAAGGGAGCTCGGCGTTTAGACTCCCACGTTTCATCCGGCAGCTATAACTTTGAAGTAGTCAAGAAGTTCGTTTACCTAGGCACCGCCATTAAAACCAAAAACGAAATCAGCCTGGAGATAAAGCGAAGAACAATAATTGCTAATAGGTGCTACTACGGGCTCAGTAAGCAACTAAGTTCCAGAGCCCTCTCTCGATCGACAAAACTAACACTCTACAAGACGCTCGTTCTACCTGTGCTGCTACATGGCGCTGAGGCATGGGTAGTTTCGCAAACTGACGCAGCCGCTCTGGGGGTGTTCGAGAGAAAAGTTCTTCGCAAAATCTTCGGTCCTGTTCGAGTCGGCGATGACTATCGCATCCGAATGAACCACGAGCTGTATGAGCTCTACGATGACATTGACGTAGTTCGGCGTATAACTGTGCAGCGACTACGCTGGCTGGGTCATGTCCATCGTATGAACGACGAAGCTCCAGCAAAAAAGGTGCTTGAGGCGAGGGTCGCTGGTCAACGACGACGAGGGAGACCATGCCTCCGATGGATGGACCAGGCTGAGGAAGCCCTAACCGCACTTGGTGTATCCGATTGGAGAAGGCGCGCGCAAAGCAGAGGCGCCTGGCGAGAGCTGATGAGGTCGGTTGAAACCCGGACACGGGTTGTTACGACCAACTAAGTAAGTAAGTAAGTGTTATCCTGTATTTGAAACAGTACTTAATAGTACATAATTGTTGTTCTTAATACCTCATCATCATAGTCTCTATCTTGAAAACCTGTTATTCATATTATTACTTAGTTACTAACCAAGCATATTAAAAGTGCAAGCATCAGTCAATAAATGTCTTTAAAGCCAACGACGTCTTTTAATAATACATGGCGCAGTCGCAAATAATTAATGTTATGTAAATGGGAATATCGAAACTGAACTTAAGTGCCGCACTTATTAAAAAACCACGTGGAAGACCCCCGAAACATATTCGATACATATATAAAACTAGAACCATGGATTACGTGAAAAAAGTTGATGAATTGAAATTAAGTGGAAATCTAGCTGAGAATTGGAGGATTTTTTGGCAAACCTTTCAAATTTTCGCGGTAGCTGTTGAACTGGATAAAAAAACAGAACCGGTAAAAGTGGCTATCTTCCTAAATGCAATAGGATCAGAGGCCATAGATATTTATAATTCTTTAAACCTTACGGAAGAAGCTAGAAAAAATATCTGGAAGTGACTAAAGCATTTGAGGAATTTTGCAAGCCGAAATGCAATGAAGTTCACGAAAGTTTTATATTTTATAATCGTTGTCAAGCAAGCGGGGAGCCGTTCGATAATTTTTTAATGGATATCAAAAAGTTGGTGCGCAGATGTGGTTTTGATAACGACAACCGTATGATTCGTGATCGCATAGTGTTGGGGACAAGCGATAAGATGTTGCAGAAAAAACTATTGGACACTGCTAAACTAACAATGGAAATGGCAATGGATTTAGCGAGGTCTGCAGAAGCTTCAAACCAGCAAATAGCGTGTATGCAAGGTGGTGATGTGATGGTGGACTTGGTGCGCAAAAGATCAGAGTGGATGGAAAATAAAAACTACAGTAATAAGTATTCTAAAAATCAGGGTATTACTAATATATCTAAAAAAGAAAATATTAATTGTACATTTTGTGGAAAAAATCACCAGAAAGGCAAATGTCCAGCTTGTGGTAAAAGTTGCCACAATTGTAAAGGGAAAAATCATTTCTCTTGGGGTTTGTAGGAAAAAATCTGTTGATGCGTTAAATTTGCGTAGCAAATATTAAAGTTATTCAAGTTTGTTTCTTGATTGCATTAAAAATGAAAGTGATCTTAAAATGTGGTATGAAAATATTAAAATCCAAGACAAATATATAACATTTAAATTAGATACAGGAGCCATGGTTAATGTGTTGCCTATCAATTATTTAACAAATTTAAAAAAATATTAAAATTCAAAAAGGGACTGAAAAATTAGTTGCCTATAATGGTACTGCGATTGAAAATATAGGTGTCGTGAGCTTAACATGCATTGTTAAAAATAAAATAGAAATAATTAAATTTGTTATTGTTAACAATAAAGTCAATTCAATACCAATTTTAGGCCTTGAAACTTGTGTTAATCTAGGATTAATAAACAGAAGTAATACAATAAACATAACAAAGGAAAGTTGGAGAGAGAGATACAAACAGCTATTTAGTGGTCTAGGATGTTTTAAAAAAAATTTTTCAATGGAGTTGAAGACAAATGCTACACCATGCTTAAAACCGGCATCAAGAATACCGTTAGCTTTAAGAGATCCTTTGAAAAAAGAATTGAAAAAATTATGCGAAATGAACATAGTTGAAAAATGTGAGAAGCCAAGTGAGTGGATTTCAAATATTGTAGTTGTCGAAAAACCTAACAAAAAATTAAGAATTTGCCTAAATCCAAAACAACTTAATGATGCAATTAAAGATAGTTTCTATGAAATTCCAACTTTTAACCAAATAAAAACGAATTTAGTTAACAAGAAAATTTTTACAGTTTTTGACTTGAAAGATGGATTTTGGCAAATAGCCCTCGATGAAAAGTCACAAAATTTGTGCACGTTTAGTACACCTTTTGGGTGTTTTAGGTTCAAGCGCTTACCGTTTGGTATAAAAATAGCACCAGAAGCGTTTCAAAAAATAAATGAAGAGAATTTTGGAGACATTAAGAATGTTACAATATATATTGATGACATTCTTATTGCGGCTAAAAATGAAAAAGAGCATGACGAAACTATTGAGTTGGTAATGAAGAGAGCTAAGGAAAAGAATGTTAGGTTTAATTGGGACAAAATACAATGGAAACAAAGAGAAGTTTTCTTTTTAGGTCATAGAATTTCGGATGAAGGAGTTGAGTGTGATAAAAGTAGGTTAAAGGGAATTGAAGATTTAGGTGCACCAAAATGTGAAAAAGATTTGCAAAGACTTATGGGCTTTATTAATTATTTAAGAGAATATATACCAAACTTATCTAACTTGAGCTATCCACTGAGAGAGCTAATGAAAAATTCAGTTGTGTTTGAGTGGCTACCGGTCCATGAATAAAAGAGCACATTTTGAATGCTCCTATACTTAAGCCATTTAACAGTGCTGAGCCTATTATATTACAAACAGATGATTCTCAAGGTGGTATAGGGTATTCGATTATGCAAAATAGAAGGCCAGTTGGTTTTGAGTCAAGAAGTTTAACTGACTCTGAAGTCAGATATGCACAGATTGAAAAAGAAATGCTGGCTGTGGTTTTCGCTCGCAAAAAATTTTATAATTATATATTTGGAAGAAATGTCCAAATTATAACGGATCATAAGCCACTTTTGCGCATTATGAAAAAAGATAATTCAAAAATACCATCACCCAAATTGCTGAGAATGAAACTGAAACTTGAAAAGTATAAATTAGATTTTACTTACCTTCCAGGAAAATTTTTGTATTTAGCTGATTGGCTATCTCGAAGATTTTCTCAACATATAGATAAAGAAGACAAAATTAAAGGCTTAGAAGAAATGGTACATACTATTAATGTTAGTAATGAGAAAAAACTTTTATTTAGAGAGGAATCAAATAAAGATGTGATTTTAAAAGAAATTTGGCAATACTGCCAGAATGGGTGGCCTAAAGAAAAATCGAAACTAGGCAAAAATGTAAAATTTGTTTGGAAAAATAGAATGAATTTGTTCATAGAAGATGGATTAATATTTTTTGATCAAAGAATTTTTGTTCCACAAAGTCTTCCGAAAATGGTTCTAACTCAGTATCATAAAGCACATCTAGGAATTGAAAAAACTAAGTGCAGAGCAAAGCAACTCTTATATTGGCCAAACATGAACAAAGACATAGAAACTATGGTTGCTAAATGTAATATCTGTCAAAAACATCGATCATCAAATATAAAAGAACCACTCTTAAATCATGAAATACCAAAAGCCCCGTATGAAAAATTAGGTATGGATGTAATGGAGGTTGGTGGAAAGAATTATCTTATAATAGGAGACTATTTCTCTAAATATTTAGATATAGTCCCGCTAGTAAAAAAAAACTGCTACGGCTATTACCGAAAAGCTCAATATTATACTTTCAATACACGGATATCCACTAGAAATTATTGCAGATAATGTTCCATTTGGTTCTTTTGAATTTAAAGCGTGGTCAAAAAATTTAGATATTGTTATAACAACAGCAATTATTATACAACAGGATTAGGATATTAACATATCCTAAATCTAATGGATTCGCAGAGAGAATGGTACAAGTTGCAAAGAAACTGGTATTGAAATGTATTAATTAAAAATTCAAATTTTTCACCAGTTCAGTTACTAATGGGTAGGCAAACTAGAACGTTAGTTCCTGGTAAGGAAATATTTTTTTAAAAACGCTAAATTAAGCGACAAAATAAAACCTATTTTAAGTCACAATAACATGATGAACAAACAAAATTATGATAAAAATGCTAAATTTAAACACGAATTTAAAAGGGGGCAAATATATGGGTAAAAGATGACAAGTCATGGGTTGCAGCAAAAGTTTTGGAAAAATATAGAACACCTCATTAATATTTAATAGAAAAAGATGGAAAAACTTATCGTAGAATTCGTATTTTTTAAGAAAACATTAACTAAATCAACATTATATTAATATTATATTATATATTACTGTATATTAGGGCGGGTCGATTTAAAAATCGCTCAATGCTCTGTGAAAATCGTATTCAAGGGATCAAAATAAGAAACTTTGACGAAGGAACCATACTTCTAAAACGAATTCTGATGTCCCCCAATTTGGGTCGAACTTTTGGGTAGGGGCAAATTTTGAAAAATCCCACTTTGACCCATTTAGAGTGCTCCAATCGAGTCCAAATGTATGACTGACCCCCACTAACTTTGGAGGCTTGACCCACCCATGCCAGTGGCACACCCCCTGGAACCTCCCTGTATGGTTTCCCATACAAACATTTCAAAAAATCACCAGTTTTGGCACTTTACATGAAAAAATCAGCGAAATGGCTACGTTTTTTCTTTATTTTTATTTATTTATTTATAATAATATTTATTATTTATTTATAATAATGTCTATTTTTTCTCTTTTGAAATTTATTTAGTCAGAACATATGTATGTAAATGAAAAAATTAATTTAAGTTAGTTATAGAAAAGAAACTAAAAAAATTATTGTTTGAAGTCTTTTTTACTTTCAAGTCTGGGCAATTTCGCACGGCTCTCTAATGTCGTCGCCATAACAGCCTCTACATTTTCCGGTATAACCCGTTTGGAAACGCTAGCTAGCAATTGAACATGTCGTTCCGTTCCTTGTATGTGTGATGCAATTTTTGGATCATTAAACGGTGGATCATATTGATTTAAATATTCTTTCAATGTATCGTACGGAATGCTTCGCGTAAATGGTGGTTCAAATACGTTATTTATGTCATTCATATTGATCATTTTCGTGTAACTTGTGTAATTAAACTTTATATCTGGTTTTTTATAAGCTCTAAGTTGCGTTGGGTCGTCAACATCTGTCCGATAGCGTAGAATTATGTTGATAGGACAGTTGCGCTTTTCTTTGCTATCATCAAACAACATTGATAATAAGATATTTTTCGGAATGCGCATAATATGAATTATCTGTAATTACTTGATTGACAATTTTGCGTAAACGAGGTTCTAGAAATCGTGACCAACTAATGAAGTTGAAAAATAATGCACTGCCGTATACGACAGAGCTGTAATACTTGATATTGAAGTACATTGGCACATAACTCACAATTCGAATCGTCGTATAATTCCACCGTGTGGGCCAGTGTTTGTTGGCTCACCGTCAGTGCATATTCCAATTAATGCATCCAGTGATATATTTTTATCGTTGAAAAAATCATTTAATTTGGTTGTTTTGTATTCAGCGGTTTCATGTTCCAGTCTTACGTAACCAATCAATTCAGAATTGGGTTCTCTAAAATAACAAGATGAGGTTATTTTACCATCCTAGTATGATACTTCTCATCAACTTTAGCTGTCGTTTAAGTATCAATTTTTCTGCCATCGAATGAAAACGCTAACAAATTGGTATGATCTAACCGTTTGCGAACCACTTCTTGTCTGCATTTCTCTTTTTCTCTGCGAACTTTCGATTTATCCATGATGAGAGGTTTGCCATGCTTATCTTTCATTTTAAAATCTTGGAAAAGAGCGGTTCCCAATGCCGATGCTACTCTATCAGGCACACCAAATCTGTCACATACCAAGGCAAAGTTAAAACAATCGTATCTCTCTGTGTATTGTGAACTTGTGCTTCTATCCATATCTTCTTGAACCGGTGGCGGTGCGTATGTTGAATCATCGGGATCTTGGTATGTTGGCATTGATGACATAGACGTTGCTCCTTGCTCTTCAGTTTCCATCACAACTGCATCCATTGTTAGTCTTCTCTAATTATGTTGATCGTGCATGAACTCTTTGAGGCGTTCGGGAACCCAGCCGCATGCACATGGAGCTGCCTTCAAATCGCATTTACATGTTCCAATGTAAAAAATTGTTTCCAGAGATTTTACATACTCTGTAAATTGTTGGGTTTTGTTTCTTCTCTTGATTTGCTCTTGATACTTGTCAAGCAATTAATTCAATTTATTAAATACACTTTTTTTCAGCATTATTTCCATACCAAGTTTTTCCCAAATTCCATTCAACTTATCTTGTACTTGAATAGTGAATGATTTATGGGAAATCTTTTTTTGTTCTGTTTTAGCACGTTCGCTTAAGTAAAAATAATATCTCAAGATATCCAGATGGGTTGGTAAATTAAGATCAGTCAAATCAGTAGACACACCAAAATCAGTAACATCGTGCTTGGGTATATGACTCATTGGGTTTTCGATAGTTGTTGATGTTGTTGTTGCTTCATCTTGCGGTGTAGAGGATGGTGGATTCATTGTAAACTTTTTGATTTGGAATGGTCAACTTCACTTATTATTTTTTTTTTTAATATTTTTTATCTGAAATTAGCACTTCACTCTTTGAGTTCTTTACAACGACTTAATGCATTCACAAAAACTGTTGCGTTATATATGGTCTACGAGACGAGGTAATAAGAATGAAATGGTAATTTCAATTCTACCTGCTGTGTCTTGTGGTGGCTTAAAAACGCACACAAGCAATTTTAGGATCTGCAATTGTGTCACAGTTATACCTTAATTTTTTAAAAGGGTTGCGGTGCATTCCAGTGATACCTTAATTGTTAAAATGGTTGCATAAATCGCGCATTTCTTAAGAAGGTGCCATAAAATACCCACAAAAAGGGTTGTAAAAACAACCTTCATTTCTTAAGAAGGTGCTATAAAAAAACTACACAAGTAAGTTTACGACATGCAGCTGTGTCTTGTGGTGCCTTAAAAAACGCACACAAGCAATTTTCCGATTTGCAATTGTGTCACAGTGATACCTTAATTTTTTAAAAGGGTTGAATAAATTTCTAAAGAGAAAAAAAACTCCAAAAGAAAAAAACATAGGCATTTCGCTGATTTTTTCATGTAAAGTGCCAAAAGTGGCGATTTTTTGAAATGTTTGTATGGGGAACCCCCAGGGGGGTTCCAGGTGGTGTGCCACTGGCATGGGTGGGTCGGGCGTCCAAAGTTAGTGGGGGTTATTCATACATTTGGCCTCGATTGGAGCACTCTAAATGGGTCAAAGTGGGATTTTTCAAAATTTGCCCCTACCCAAAAGTTCGACACAAATTGGGGGACATCAGAATTCGTTTTAGAGGTATGGTTCCTTCGGCAAAGTTTCTTATTTTGATCCCTAGAATACGATTTTCACAGAGCAATGGGCGATTTTTTTGCCTCCCCACAAATCGACCCGGCCTACTGTATATAGTATAGTAAAAAAAAAAAAAATTGTATTTAACTTTAAGTACTTTATTAAAAAAAAAAAAAAAACATTTAGAATCATCTAAGCTCAAAAGGGGAAACAGTATTGTACGGTATTTGAAACAGTTCTTAATAGTACATAATTCTTGTTCTTGATACCTCATCATTATAGTCTCTAACTTGAAAACCTGTTATTAATATTATTACTTAGTTACTAACCAAGCATATTAAAAGTGCAAGCATCAGTCAATAAATGTCTTTAAAGCCAACAACGTCTTTTAATAATACAACAAGAACTTCATATTAACAACACAATTGCTATTAAATCCTTAAGAGCAGAAGAATTAATAAGCAGATCCACTGTAGCTGTCGCATTCATCTTTATAACCATTATTTTAATTGTTTTGATGAAATTTAAAAGGAAACAAGTAGAAGTCATCTTCGAGAAATCAGGGAGAAATCCTTCAATAACAATTCCTACAGTTGCAACATCTTCCATCCTTAATTTCCGTGACATACCCTATTTTTGACAATTGAGGACAATTGTTTTAAGGAGGGAAGAGTTAACGCTAATTATGTTACGTCAACCAGATTGCAGCGCAAGACACACGCGCATCCGCTCCCATGAAATATGCTGACGATGTGTCTAGCACTGTATGGTATGATTCCATGGAATTGCACCCAACAACAAAATATCTGAAGTAGACGGCAAACATCAGCAGAGCTGCCGGCAGAGTTAAGTTTAGTGGTAAGTTATCCAATTATTGTTAGTCAGTCTTAAGTTTGCAATTAATTAATAAAGGTCTAATGACCACAAAAAAATATTTTTTTATTATTATTAAATAAAAAGTATTTTAATTTATATAAACAAGTGCTCATACTTACATATACATACTCTCAAAAAAAATAATTTCTCGTATTATGAACGAAATATTTATTACATTTAAAAATTGTATGTTCTTTTCAGCCTTTGAAGGACTTTATACATATCACCTATGATCATTTATACATTATACGAAAGAAACAATTGTATATTTTATGGAAAAGTTGGAAATTTTCAGAAGCCATTTTAGCAAGTTATTTATATAGTATATAATTGTTGGTACAAAACATGTACGTCCACTTGCTTAGACATATACATATACCCAAAATATGTGCGTCCACTTGCTAAACAACAATAAACACATACAAATAATATGTTTGTACACTTGTTCAAACTACAAAAAAAAACATTCATAATATAAAAAAATTGCCACACCCCCTTTTGCCGCACTTTTCAGCAATCATTTTAATTCCTGAGATGTTCAAGTTTTGATAGTGAATCTTGGTACGAAGGTGCTATGGATACAAGTGGCAGTCACTATGTAAATATAAACATTGTCACGCCCACTCTTACCGCCCACAAATCAGTCAAAATGCTTTATATCAGACAGATTTTGCCGTAGAAGACTAAGATTTGATAATTTAGTTTATATGATTACTCTCGGCCAATGTACAAAAAATGGGCATGGCCGCACTATATCTACGCCCACTTTATCGAAATCATGGTTATTCCTGAGTTGTACACGTTTTTATAGTGAATCTTGGTATTCAGGTGCTATAGGTCCAAGTGGCAGTCACTATGTAAATATTAATATTGGCACGCCCACTTTTACCGCCCACAAATTTTTAAAAATGCTTTATATCAGACGGCTTTTGCCGTAGAAGACTAAGATTTGGTAATTTAGTTCGTATGGTTACTGTCGGCCAATGTACAAGAAATGGGCATGGCCGCTCTATATCCACGCCCACTTTATCGAAATCTTGCTTATTCCTGAGTTGTACACGTTTTGATAGTCAATCTTGGTATGGAGGTGCTATGGGTCCAAGTGGCAGTCACTATGTAAATATAAACGTTGTCACGCCCACTTTTACCGCCCACAAATCAGTAAAAATACTTTATATCAGACGGCTTTCGCCCTAGAAGACTAAGATTTGGTAATTTAGTTTAAATGATTATTGTCAGCCAAGTGTACAAAAAATGGGCATGGCCGCACTATATCTACGCCCACTTTATCGAAATCATGCTTATTCCTGAGCTGTACACGTTTTGATAGTGAATCTTAGTGTGCAGGTACTATGGATCCAAGTGGCAGTCACTATGTATATATAAATGTTGTCACGCCCACTTTCAACTCCCACAAATCAGTAAAAATGCTTTATATCAGATGGATTTTGCTGCAGAAGACTAGGATTTGTTAATTTAGTTTATTTGATTACTGTCGGCCAATGCACAAAAAATGGGCATGGCCGCACTATATCTACGCCCACTTTCTCGAAATCCTGCTTATTCCTGAGTTGTACACGATTTTGTTAGGGAATCTTAGTATGCAGGTGCTATGGATCCAAGTGACAGTCACTTTACATATATTTATTTTTATTTATTTATTGTAATGTTTACATGCAAGACACAGTCTTATAAATGCAAAAAGTATTAATATATTGCAAACAAGTTATAAACAACGGAGTATATAATTTAAATATAAAAACAAAAATGAAGTTTTTAGAGAAATAAATTGAATAAGCAACTATTTATATAAATTATTACGAAAAAATTCAAAGTAACAAGACTCATTATTTGTCAAAAAATTAAAAATAAAAATATGATAAGAGAAAAATAAAAGATGTAGGCAAAGTAATAGACAGTAAAGATATTGACATTATTAATAAAAGAATTGAAAAACTTCATGCTTAAAGGTGTGTTTATTAGAGATACTTTTAATCCTTGCAGGCAACATATTCCATAATCTGATGGCGTTTACAAAGAATAATCTACTAGAGTTCATATAGTTATAAACAGGGATTAGGAGGTTAAAATTTCTATTAGATCTACAATAACGGAGCTTGTCAAAAAGATACTTAGGTGTCCTAGTATGTATCAAGTTATGCAAAAAGATGCAGTTTCTAGCATCCAAATAGTTAACAATAGTGCAACCAAGTAATTGATTGCCCAAGTGGCTGATGTGGTCAAATCTTCGAAGGCCATAAACATACCTAACAGCATTGTTAAAAGCGTATTGTAATTTAAGTTTCGACCTAGAATCAAGTTTACTGTACACAACATCGGAATATGATACGATTGGCATTATGAGCTGCTGGACTAACTTTCTTCTTGTTTCAATAGGAACAAAAGAAGCAGTCCACCTCAAGTTCCGTAGGACATAGTAAACCTTACAAACAACAGAATTGATATGGCTTTCGCAAGATAGTGAGGAGTTTATGTGGTAACCAAGATTCTTAACTTTATCAACAAAATTCAGTTCTACACCATTGAGAAAGATAACAGATATATTAGAGAATGAGCAACTAGACTTAGAAATCGGCAAAACATATGATTTAAGTGGGTTGAGCATAAGTTTATTATATTCAGCCCACTGCGTTATTTTTCTTAGGTCGTCATTCATCTTTAAACATAAATCATCAACAAGATTTTTAGGTCTGGACAAGTACAGTTGGATATCATCAGCATATGCATGCATGGTAACATACCGGCATACACTAAAAATGTCATTAATAAATATTGTAAAAAGAAGCGGACCAAGAACAGAGCCTTGAGGTACTCCACAGGTTAAATTACGAAAATCGGACAGACTATTACCCACCCTTACTCTTTGAGTCCTACCATTTAAGTAACTGTGTAACAGACGGACAGCCATATCAGAAAAATTAAAGTTGTCAACAAGCTTCTGACACAATAAAGTATGGTCAACAGAGTCAAATGCTTTGGAAAAGTCAAGTAAACAAAGTAAATTAATGTGCCCCAAATCATATGTCACTCTGATATCGTCTAAAATTTTTACAATTGCTGTAGCACAACTGTGGCCAGGTCGAAAACCTGACTGAAGTGGCGCCATGAGGTCATATTTTTTAATGTGCTCTGAGATTTGCGCTGCCATGAGAGACTCAAGTACTTTAGACAAAGAAGAAAGCAAACTTACAGGACGAAAGTCAGACGGATCACGAGCATTTGCTTTCTTAGCAATAGGAACTATAGTCGCTGCTTTCCAAGCATCAGGGAAAAAAGAGCTAGTGAAACAGTGATTTAGAATGTGTGTTAATGGACTAAGAATGTGCGGTAATATAATTTTGATAAATTTTATAGATATTCCATCTACTCCCACGGCATTTGATTTTATTTTATAAACACAACGAGCGACATCACTCTCACAAACAGCAACAAAATCGAAATTAGATAATCTAACAGAAGAAGCAGAACTAGAGATATTAGGCTGCGAATTATCAGAAGAACCTGAGCTAGCAATAAAAAAGTCATTTAGGGTATCTGGATCAATGCAACAATCATCGCGTTTTACATTGCATACCCCTGCCTGTCTTAAATTATTCCAAAGCTTTCTAGAAGGTAGTGTTGAGTCTAATTTGCTCATGAAAAAATTGCGCTTTGCTTCCTTAACAGCCGTGTTAGCATCATTTCTTCCTCTTTTGTACTGTTCCCAATTAGATTCTGAAGGATTCCTTTTCCAGCGGTTGTAAGATTTATTACGTGTTTTAATGGCAAGCATGACCGTTCTAGTATACCAAGGACAACTTCTGTTAGACACTCGGCGAGTAATTAAGGGAACATGCGCATCAAAAAGCGCACAAATTTTATTAATAAAAAAGTTAAGCTTCTCGTTGACGGAAGTAAGAAACCAACATTCCGCCCAGTTTATAATAGACAGGTCATAAAACAAAGCCCTAAAATCAATAGATTTAAAATCCCGAAAAATTATAGTTTTATCAGTGACAACAGGTGAAAGATTAACATTTAATGAACAGAAGAGGAGATCATGATCAGAAATGAAAGATATTTGATCAAACAGCAAAACAGAAGATACATCTGAAACAACAAAAACATCTAAAAGACTCGGGGAGGCATTATTTGCGAATCGCGTGGGCATACTATTATTTACCGTTTGAAGACCGACTTCAGTTAATCTATCGAGGAATTGACCAACAAGATTATCTTTGCATAACAAATTAATGTTTAAATCACCACACATAACAAAATGATCATAGTCAATTGAACAATTTGACAAAGAAGTAAACAATTCATCTAGACAACAGTTACGATACGGATTATAAACACACGACACGAAAACTTTGACTGAATTATTAAAGATCTCAATATTGAGAAATTCTACCTCAAAACCCTTTGACATACTCAACACTTTTACATTTAGATTATTTTTACAATATATTGCAACACCCCCACCTTTTTTATTCTTTCGATCATTTCGCCAGAGCTTAAAATTATAAATATCCAAACAGTAGTCATTTATGTCTTCATGAAACCAGGTTTCAGAAACACAAATGACATCAACAGCAGAATCTTCAAGACAGTGCCTGACATAATCAAGCTTAACGTCGTTGAGACTTCTCGCGTTGAAATGCACAATTTTAAGGCCAGAGTGTTGCTTGCATAAAACGCCAATCAGGGACTTATGGATATCTCTATTGCCAGAGACAGCAGCAGCCATGGAAAACTAATTTAAGAACACAACTATAAGCATAAGAGTAGATAGAGAAATAAAAAGAAAATGAAAATAAGAAATAGTAAGAAAATAATAGAGCAAAAAAGAGAAAAAATAGCAAGGTCCAATAGATTATTAAAACAATACAACTAAAAATAAATGATACTTTAATCTGAGACAGCAGAAACTGCAGAGACAGCAGCACCCGCAATGCTTTGCAACTCATCGATGGTGTTGACACGTATCCGCTCACCGCCCTTTTGCAATCTGATAACAACATTACCATGCAGAGTAAACACATTGTAGATGCTTTTATTGCGTTTACAGATAATTGCTGCATGCAGTACTCTCCTTGTGTCAACAGATATGCTTTCATGCAGGTATACATTATTGTCGGAGTCAATACCTGCTCCTCTTAAGTTGACTGCCTTTTTAGCTTGTCGACGATAAACACCAAAAGCTTTTAGCACTCTGTTTCTATCATATGGTGTGTAGAATTTAACAATCACCACCGAGTTATTGTGAGTTCTTTGTTTAACTCTAAAAATATCTCTGACAGGCGGCGATTGAAGATCAATTGAAAGGCAGATTAAGTTAAAAATACTCTTCAGATTTTCTTCTTCCGAAAATGGCAATCCAAAGAGAACAGCATCAGCAGAGTGATCCACACTGCTGTTACTGCTTAAATTATTATTATTATTGTTGTTGTTGTTGCTGCTATTTTCACTAAGCTGTTGAGCTAGTTGATCACAGCGCGCAGTTAGTGCGTTCAGTTGCGACTCAAGAGAGTTTATTTTGGTGTTGCTCTCACTGAGTTGATGATTAAGGGAACCCACCTCAGTTTCCAGACTACTAACCAGCCGATTGAACAGGCTGTCCGTGTGATTTCGTAGACGCTCTTCTAGCTCTCTTATTTCTTGCTTTGCATGCGCTTTCAACCTTTCCTCCACAGCAAGTAGTTGAGCGCCAAAAGTAGTTGCACTGCTTGACAATTTGGGAGTATGCTCGCTTTTGTTATTGTTGATGTTATTACTGCCGCTGTTGTTGCGAAGGCGGGTGTGCATGGGAGACGGCGTCATAAGTAAAGCCGACGGGGTGCAATACCACAAATTAAGCACAAAAGCAAGATTAAGTTGACAGCCAAATCGAATGCAGAAGCAAGGAACATGCAAACAGCAGTCGGAACCAAATAAAAAAGAACGAGCTGCGAACTGCTTAGAACTTTATATATGTATATACAAATGTTGTCCCGTCCACTTTTAGCGCCCACAAATCAGTAAAAATGCTTTATATTAGACGGCTTTTACAGTAGAAGACTAAGAATTGGTAATTTTGGACATAAGGTAACTGTCGGCAACTGTTAAAAATGGGCGTGGGCGCATTGTACGCGTTTTGATAGTAACTCTTCATATGCAGGTGCTCTAAGTGGCGGTCAGTATATATATATATATATAAAATTTGCCACGCCAACTTGTACCACCCGCAAATAAAAAAAAACAACGCGAAATAGCCAATTTCAGCCCTTGAAAGGACATTGACAGATCTTCTTATGTTCTTAATAACAAACGGTCAGACTTATCTGACTTGCATAGTTATCTGCACCAATCAGTTTTTAATTTTTTCAGTCGGATCAGAGGTAATGCGGATTTTCATTAATTTGTTAACTTTTTTTTTATATTATTTTCACTAAAATTCAAATTAAAATTTTTTTATTTTCTTGTCATGTTACTTTTGGTCAAATAAATTATCTATTGATGATAAAATATAGTGTAAAGTGAAGAATTAAAGTAAATTAAATTACAAAAAAATGTACACATTTTTTACATTTTACAATTTATTTGACTAAAAGTAGTATGGGAAAAAATTAATTTCAATTTTAGTGAAAATAATATGAAAAAAGTTAAAACAATCCATAAATATCCGCACTCTCTTTGGTGCAACGAAAAAAAATTAAGATTTTTTGATGCAAAAGAACTTTTTATTACTCTTATTTCTGATCGTTTGTTTTTTTTTTTTTGTAACTACCATACCAGGCAATATTTTTAGTCGAAATTTTTTTGGGATCATCGTAACATAAGCCATGGATTATTTTGAAAAACCGGACTAAGCAACTTTTTTTTCTAAGGAGCGTGAGGCGACTTAATGTATATACGTATGTGGGTATATGTGTATATTACGTAAAGACTCCGAAACCGCTAAGCCAAATTTATACGAAAGCCTTGAGAGCTTACATACTCTGAGAGTGTACATACTTATATACACACACACACACAAACATACTCAAAATATATCCGTCCGTCCGTCCACTTGATTAAGCGTACACAAATATTATATATGTACATTTGCTTAAATAATATCAACATACAAGGTAACGAAGCCACCCGAATAAGAACCGAACACTTATGAACAAATACGAATCTGGATATCCATAAGCTTCAATAAAAAATTTAATTAATTAATTTATATTTGTTTCTGATTAAAATGTTTGTTTGTGGAACTCTTTACGCAGCAACTATAAAAAACTTCATTCATTCATTCATCTTTCTATATCTCATCATCAACTTCGCACTACATTCACTTCGTTAACGTCAATATGCATCAACAACATCAATAACAAACATATGTTTAAGAGACTTCCACGCTTGCTTAACCCTCCGATGAGTGACAGTTCTGAACTTCACGGCCGTGTGAAAAGGTCCCTACGGACCTTTTTTGTAAATCAGGTTTTTTTCATATACAAAATTTTTTTTTTTAATTTTTTTTTGTTTTTATTGTTTGTAACTAAATTCTACATACAAATTAAATTTTTTCAATTTTTTTAATTTTTTTTTTTTTGCTTGAATTTTTTTAAGACTATTATAAGAAAGTTTAAAAATTATTGTTGTTGAGCGTGTACTTCTTGTCCCCCGCCCTGTGCGCAAGAGTTGCAGCGATGTAAAAGTGTGCTATGTTCTCCGCAAACAGCGTTGCCGCAGCCGAAGCAGTGTACCCGCGTTTTCCGCTGCCGCCCGTACTCAGAACGGCAAAGGCGACATGACGCTATACTTGACCTAGCCGCAAACGACGGTGCATTGCCTTCCATCGGTCTAGGTAATACCTGAAATGAAAAGAAAAATAAAAAACAAAGAAATATATATTCTATTCTTGAATTTGAAGATGTTTTTCTTACCCTGACATCGAATGCTTCCATCGCATTGCGTATCCTTGGATATGAGGTTATATGGTTGTTCAGGGCACGTTCTTCGATATTTGGTGTGGCCAATTGTTTCGTTAGCAGTAACAAGAACGACCGCCGTCTGTCACTCCTTTTTATAGGCTTCATTTCGTTGTAAATCGTAGAAGCAGCAAATGCAGCGACGTCCAGCATATTATTAAACATGGCCAACGGCCATCGTTGTGTTGCTCTTTTGCAGCTGTAAGTGCCTAGCATTTGATCCATGGTATCAACGCCGCATTTGTTGGCGTTGTAATCTAATATGGCATAGGGCTTCCGCTTCTCGGTTTGCTCGTCAACGAGGCAGGTGTTGTGCATTGTGGAGAGCACGTTCACCACTTTATTTTTTTTCGGCACGTATGAGCATAACGCTATATCCCCTTCGTTGAACCCAAATAATGTACTATTGATGGTGCGCTTCGGGTTCTTCTTGAACTCCTGTGGAATGAATGTTTTGTTGTAGCAAACTGTACCAACATATGCGGTCTTCCTCCTCAACAAAATACGCGCCAAGTCAAGAGTGGTAAAGAAATTATCCGCGTATTTAGTACGGCCAGCATCTAAATATTTTTCCACAAGATCCAGCACTACGTTCTGCCCTTGGTTTATCTCCCGTTGTTGGTTTGGCAGTTTTCCAGAATATACCATTCCCATTAGAATATTGTGCCTTTCCTTGAAAGCAATAAAGTTCCTGTCTTCGAATTTTTCTTAGAATTTTTTGTTTTTACCATCATCCCTAATGTCTTTGAGTTTAGGTCTTTGTGTTCAGAACAAGTAAATTATGTGTTGAAACAATAAAAAAATTATAATGATGCCCAAAAACATGCATTTATTAGTGAAATTCAGTACAAGGTCCATACGGACCTATTCACACGTCCGCGTACTATTCTCACTAAAACCTCAATAACTCCTAAAGTAATGATCCGATCGGCTTGATTTTTTTTCCAAAAGATGCGCAACAAAATACTCTTGGAATACAGAGTAACTTGGGGGGGAGGGGTTGTAGTGGCCGAAGTAGGAGTAATTTCAGTTTGAAAAGGCAAAAAGGTACCTACGGACCTTCTTACTCATCGGAGGGTTAACGCCGATGAGCTCTATGTATGCATGTATATCAACTTAGCTTTAAGAATATCTAAACAAAAAAACTGCAACATCAGCAACTTATAGATTCACACACCGAGTGATGATATAAATAATTATCTGAATTTGAGTGGGCGCATCAGTTGGGGAATCGTCTGGGGTATTAGTCCTCCTAATAAAACATTCTAGTTCAAGTTAATGGCACCCAGCTAAATCTCCGCTGCTGGATTAACTTTGCTGGTAGGTCTCATTCTCTTAATAAAAGAAACATCTAGTTAATCTTAGTGTAAAACTTAGACAACTTTTGCTGTCGATTGTAATATTATATGAAAGGCAGCAAAAATGCTATTACTACACCCAAAACCTGTTCATATATTCTAACCCTTAAACCTTTACCGTACCTAAATTGATATAATCATTATAAATATAGATTTTCGTATTGAAACACTCATATTGTCAAAGTCGTCAAGTAGAATGTGATGAATTGTTACTAGGTATTTGAGGGTTAAGAATAAAATTATAAACGGAAATAAGCTATATGTATGTATTCATGTAAATCATCTTAGCTTAGAGTCCTGCTTTAAGAATATCTAAACAAAAAAACTGCGACATCATCAACTTATATGTTAGATACATACACCGAGTGATGATGTAAATAATTATTTTAAATATAGTGGAAGCTTCAGCTGGGAGGGGGCTCGCTTGGGTTGTTAGCCCCCCTACTAAATCATACTAGCTCAAGTTAATAAAATCCCCTAAAATCTCCGATAACTCATGTGATAGATTACAATCATAGATATTGAAGAAACATATATGCTTTGATATTTAATTATGCACTTAAACGAAAGCTATTGGAAAAGTCATGTTCCTAAAATCATATAAAAAAGGATCTGGACTACAAGAGATACTATATAATTTTTTAAAATAATTGGTTTTTCATGTTGGGAAAAGAGTACAACAACAGCTATTACTAAGCAGATAACTAATAAACTGACCTGTACTGTTCAGCATCTAACTTTTAAACTGATCAAGAATCAATCATTCAATCAACAATATCAATAATCGATTAAGAATCAATAATCACACTATCAATATGAATGAATGAATGAATGAAGTACTTAATTTACTTCAACACCATATGTACCATGAGAGTATTATAAAAAGATACTGTCATAATAACTATTCATATCGGAAATCATTTAACAATAACGATGAGGTTACTATATCATCTTTATACCTCACACCTAAACCTAGCACTATAATCACTATGCTGAGATAAAAAAGAAAAACATTAACAGAATATAAGCTATAAGAATCATGGTTGAACGTCTACAACTTAAAAAAAATTTTTGTACTCAAGATTAAACCTTCAGCAAAGAAAAATATTGTGAAAAACTTGTCTCACAAAAGTTTTATCAACATATACAGGAAAATAATAAAATTCAGTTTTATGCTAACAACTTAAAAAAATTTGGTTCTTCTACGCTTTAATAAAAAATCAAATTAAAAATATTATATATTCTAGAACAAATCATATGTCTATTGCATTTTGATTGTTTATTCTACAACTTCACTAAAATATCAATACTCTTCTCCTATTACTCACCGATCATTAGCCCTAGTTCACCACTTCATTCTCCCGTCACCAAACACTATCAAAACAGCGCGGTCGACTTTCGGTGACATCATGCTTCCTATGAAATTTATAAAAATAAAAAATTCACCCTGAAATGTTTATGTCTTATGCCAATGACAATGTTGTTCGGTTTCGTTGATCATATCATCCTCTAAATGGATCTGATCAGTTAAAATATAGCACTGTATATATTACGAAAAATGTCTTACATATCATTTTCGAACTTTGCAAAAATAAAAATGTAAGGAATAATTATTATTCAAAATTCGTCAATATCAATATAGTTAAGAAGTTGGGGGGGCTGCCATGCAAATCACATACTTTCAAAGGATACAAAGGGGTTATGAAATGTAAAGCTTTCACCGCTAAATGAAAGACTCGATTTCTTATAATTAAACCATAAAACGAAAAAGTAAAAAGATAGGAAATACTTTTTTTTTATTGTAAAAAAGCTAATTAAGGAAGCATATATAAACTATGAGTTATATCGTTATGAAGATTTAAATAATCTCTTGGAGATGGATCAATATGTAGTTTGATATGATATGTATACAAAATTTCAACAAAGTTATTACTATTATTATATGTGAGAAGCCCAACCATTTTGCTGCATTTAAATATATATAAACAAGGCGTTTTTTTTTATTGAATAGCTTATTGTTGTCGTTGATGTTATACATAAAAATAAATCATTTAATATGAATCTATTGATTTACGTATTGACTTTGATACCAAACCAAACAAATTGTTTCCAGATAAAACATCATTATTCTGTTTAGTAATTCACGACCGTTCAATTGAATATTCGTTTCTAACAAGAGAATTATAAAAAAATTCTTTATATTTAAGATCATTTAGTTTCTATTTACATTTTTTATATTATAAAAATTTGCTTATATAATAAAGAAAGATTCATATATAAATCAATTCGTTTTTTTTTTGTTTTTCTGTTTGGTAAGAATAAGAATTAAAGCTCGCCTATGTCTACGACGTTGGTTTAGGTTAGGTTGAGCTTAAAGTATTTTTTTAGATAGAATCATGTTATTTCATGTCTTCCTTTCTCTCTCTCGCACTATCTCCTTCATTCTAGCTCTCCCTTTCTCTCTATCACCATCCTATACATACGCTTATCTTAAACTTGTGATTTAAATTTTCGTTCTTGGGATGAAATTATAAAATTTTTTATTGATTTGAAATCCTTGAACATTTATAACAACAAAAGGCTTAGCAATATATATAGTAATATCATAAATTTCATTTGTATACTTACAACATATACAAAATCTGTTTCTTCTACGCTTGATTAATAAATGTAATAATATGTTTATAGTATTTTGATTAGTTGATTCTACGACTTCATTATGATATTCGTACTAATACTCGTCTTCTATTATTCACAAGAACATTCCATGATTGTCTTTTGTAAATTGACTGAGTAATAGTCTGAAAATAAAACAAAATAATAAAAACTACATTGTTAACATATTTAATAGTTTTGGTTTTCTTTTTTTTCGCTTTTCCTGAACATGTTTATATATAGATATTATTTTTTTATTTTTACCTTGAAATATTTTTTATCCATATATAATGGAACTTATCTCCTTCCTGCAGCAAAAGGAGATTTATATGCGTGCTTCTTTCTACTTTTGTATAGTAGTAGGGTCCGACTATACTTTTCAGGTCTTCGTCGAAAATAAATATGTTAACACTTAATTTCTGTTATTTTCTTCGTAAATTTTTACATCCTTAACTTCTAATGGGAAAGTAAGATTTCAAAGTTTATTGTCGGGTGGTTGCTGTTGCTTATCAAATTTGTTGTTGAGGCTGATATTTCTATTATTAGCTGGATTTTTAGCTGATATTACTGCTCATTTAAAACAGTATTCGTCGTTGTTTTCTACATTTATAGAGGCTATTTTGTCTTGCAAAAATTTTTTTTCGATCAATCATATTATGAACCTTTGATGGGTTTATACTGGTTCACATTAATTCCAAGTGTGATATTTTTATCAGTGTCCAACCACTATCACTTTGTTGGAACTCCGACATTTTGGTAATTATGCTATGGCATTTTTCTTTATAAACAACATCTAAATCTGTCGATTGTTGAATCAACACCATTTTTGTTTGGTGTGATTTAAGGTCTATTATGGCCATATCGTTGATCATTTTAACGTATTCACAAAATAGTTACAGGATAAACTTAAAGGTTGTATGTTTCACCTACATTTCTTCAAGAGTTTTAACAATGATCTCCTTACTGTTTGCTAAAAACTCCTCTGGAATTATCAAAGTCTTATTGCTATTTTTGTAAATAAATGACTCTGTGCGATCATCAAATACTGACATAATTCTAGTAAGATTTTCATTTACTATTTCACCACTACTTCTTTTATGAGCATTTGTTCTTAAATGATAAGACCAGTCCTTTGTTGGTACAATTTTCTTGCAAGTGTTGCAATAAACCGTGGGGATTTCTTTTTCCACACTAACACTTAGGGCACTAAACGTAGACGCAACATTGTTTGTAGAAACGATATGCATTTTACGTTTATGTTCTACTAAATAATCACTTCGAGATAAATTTTTCTTGCAAATATCACACTGAAAATGTTGTGAATTGTTATTATTATGTTTAACTCGAAGATGACGATCTAAATTAAATTTTTTGCCGAAAATTTAGCCACACTCGTTACACACAAATTGTTCCATTTTTATATATTGAAAAAGATTATGTTGTTTTCGAAACAAATGAAAACTATTTCGTAGTCGTATTGATGTTGTTCTATTGACAGATTAATGAATACTGTTGACGATCTATCAATTTCTGAGCCTTTTATACTTTTTTATACAAGCACACAAATTGCCATCTGCATATCAGCTAATCTACAACTTTAAATACTCATGCAAGAAACATGTTTGGACATGTACGACAAAATTCGTGGAAAAGCGTGGAATGAGTCATCAAAAATTCCTGGAAAAAATTGTGAAATTCCTGGAATTATAATCCCCCTCCACACATAAAAGACACATGTTTAAACATATACGATAAAATTCCTGGAAAAGTTATGAGTCATCAATATTCATGAAAAAAAAACTGAGTCATCAACAAATGCATACAAACACGTTTGACATATATTATGTTTGTGTTTTCTCTCTTGTCGTGTTTTCAAAATAAAATAATATTTTTTAATTCGTACACTTTGTATATTCAACGAATACATATGTATAATGTACGAATGTCGTTTGTAAATTTTCAAAGATTTCGTAGCAGTGTTTGTATATTCGAAAAATATACGAACGGGATTCGTATATTTAAAATATATATATATATATTTTTTTTTTCTAAAATATACAATTTTTTGCTTTCGTGCAATGTACAAACGGTCATATGTAGTATGAATAAAGCCCTTTGGAGGCTTAAAAGAACAAATAATTTATGAAATGTAATAAATATTTCGTTCATAACACAAATATTTTGTTTTGAGTGTATTTTAATATACTTGTTTAACAATAATAAACATATGTTACATTTATTCATGCTTCTACGATTGCGAACAATATACGAACGTCATTCTTATATTAAAAAAATATTTTTTTTTTCTAAGATATACAATTTTATCTTCCGTTCAATGTACAAACGGTCATATGTAGTAAGTATAAAGCCCTTCGGAGGCTGAAAAGAACAAACAATTTGTGAAAATGTAATAAATATTTCGTTCGTAACACGATTTTTTTTTTTAAAGTTTATGTAAAATATTATGCTGATAAGCAATAATAAATCATATGTTAAAGTATGCTTCTATGCTTGCTTAACGCTGATAAGCTCTATGTATGTAATCATGTATAGCAGGGGGTCAATTCCCGTTTTGCGTTAAAGTGAAGTGAAAAAAAACTTTTCACAATCGTTTTTATTTGACGTCTTCACTTTTTCACTTCACTACGCACAAAAACGCGATTCTTGTTCGTCTAATGGAAAGTAGTTGCTGAATAGCATATAAGAGTTGCTGAATGCCTATTAAACAAAGCTTTTATGAAAAAATGTAAACAATGTATAAAAAAGAAGGGAACTTTTGCAAAAATGACTTCATCATTAATTTCATTTCATTTGCGCAGAAGATATTGGAAATAAATAAATATGAACAAGATAAGTTTTGCGACAGCATAAAACAGCCAAAAGTAGTAAAGCAAATAGTATTTACTTGTTATTGGCAATATCAACATTTTCCTCTAAATAGTTGATAAGATACTGTTTCTGCGTACCGCTTGTCCTTTTTCCCTAAGCTGCTTTCTTTTTACATTATTTATTTTTAATTTAAAGTCATTTTCTGTCCATAACGTGCGTTTGCTACCGGCGTTAACTTTCTTTCCATTTCAGCGAAAAATGAACAGCTGTTGCCCTTTTAGCACACAACGGGATTCGCATTTTCCGTGTAAAGGTGAAAACATATTTCACATGACGATAACGCAGAACAGCTTAGCTTAGCTTAGCTTAAACATCTGTTATAAGAATATCTAAAAAAAAAAAAAAAAACTGCAACATCAGCATTTTTATAGATACACACACCGAGTGATAATGTAAACAATTATTTGAATTAGGGTGAAAGTATCAGTGGGAGGACCATATGAGTTATTAGGCCCCCTACTAAATCATACTAGCTCAAGTTAATAATATGCCCCTAAATCTCCGCCGCTGGATTAACTTTAATAAGTTCTAAGTATGTTTTATGTTTGTATATGAATTTGTTTATACAATAAATACCCTGTAGGAAAATCAACTAATTTAAAAGTAGTTGAAAAGGTAGTTTTTTGTCAACCACAACTAGTTGAAATTCTGACTTTTTTCCATAGAACGAACTAACATATTTTGTATGGTGATGTCCGCTAAATAAGTCAATTGATTTTCGTCTGCATATATTTTCAACTACTTGTTAAATTAATTATATTTAAACTATTTTTTTAATTACTTTAAAATAACCAATTGAAAAGTATTTAATATTCCACTTACTGAAGATGAATTTAAAAGCATAAAATTTTAAATTTCTATACATCAAAGAGGTCATTTATTTGACTGTTTTGAAAAATACATAAATCATGGAGTGATGAGGTGTTTGCTGAATGGTTAAGCAATGCATCAATTTCCGTACAGAGTCGAAATTGTGCAATGTTTGCTAAACACTACCAGTTTGTAATTAGAATATCTTAAATAATAAAGAATTTTTAATCGTTTCACAGGGTTTTGAGGCTTTTCACAGGCGTTTCACAGGGTTTTGATCAGTTTTAAAATGTATTTTCCACGTCTGTCTTGCAGTTCAATGTCGTAAATAAAAAAATATGCCGTTTTGAAACGAAATGTTAGTGAAGCCTAAAGTTAATAAAATTTGATGAAATGACATGGTTAAATATATATAAACTTGTAATCTAATAAAAATTTGCAAATAAAACATGTCAAAATCAGAGTAGTTGCCGCGTTAATATAAATCAAAGTAGTTTATCAACCACTTGTTTTAAAGTAGTATTTCAATTACTTCATATATAATGCAATAAAAACTATTTAGAATTGAAGTGGATGCCGCCTTAATAGAATTCAAAGTAGTTCATATACTAGTTTATTTTAATTTAAATTTTTAATTAGTTGTTCTTAAAAACAAGTTAGTTTGTTCCTATAGGGTATAAACAAATTTATATATACGTATGTTTACTTGCTTAACAATAATAATACACACATACATGAAATATGACAGTCCACTTGCTTAAGCACCTATACATACACACAAATTATGTATGTACACCTGCTTAAACAACCCTTTAGGAACAAACTAACTTGTTTTTAAAAACAACTAATTAAAAAACTAGTTTAAAATAAACCAGTATATGAACTACTTTTAATTATATTAAGGCGGCATCCACTTCAATATATGAAGTAATTGAAATACTACTTAAAAACCAGTGATTGATAAACTACTTTGAATTATATTAAGGCGGCAACTACTCTGATGTTGGCATGTTTTAATTGAAAATTTTTATTAGATTACAAGCTTATATATATATTTAACCATGTTATTTCATCAAATATTATTAACTTTTGGCCATCAGTAATAGTTTTCAATTGGTTATTTTAAAGCAATTAAAAAAATAATTTAAATGTAACTAATTTAACAAGTAGTTGAAAATATATGCAGGCGAAAGTCAATTGACTTATTTAGCGGACATCACCATACAAAATAAGTTAGTTCGTTCTATGGAAAAAAGTCAGAATTTCAACTAGTTGTGGTTGACAAAAAACTACTTTATCAACTACTTTTAAATTAGTTGATTTTCCTACAGGGAATAACAACACACACACACATAACATACATAAAATATGTACGTCCCCTTGCTTAAACACATATACATACACACACATTATATATGTACACTTGCTTAAACACCCTGTAGGAAAATCAACTAATTTAAAAGTAGTTGATAAAGTAGTTTTTTGTCAACCACAACAAGTTGAAATTCTGACTTTTTCTGACATATAAATATTTTTCCCATAGAACGAACTAACATATTTTGTATGGTGATGTCCGCTAAACAAGTCAATTGACTTTCGTCTGCATATATTTTTAACTACTTGTTAAATTAGTTAAATTTGAATTAGTTTTTAACTACTTTAAAACAACCAATTGAAAACTATTACTGATGGCCTAAAGTTAATATTTGATGAAATAACGTGGTTAAATGTATATAAACTTGTAATCTAATAAAATTTTGCAATTATAACATCCCTGTAGGAAAATCAACTAATTTAAAAGTAGTTGATAAAGTAGTTTTTTGTCAACCACAACTAGTTGAAATTCTGACTTTTTTCCATAGAACGAACTAACTATCAATCACTTGTTTTTAAGTAGTATTTCAATTACTTATATATAATGCAATAAAAACTATTTAGAATGGAAGTGCATGACGGCTTAATATAATTCAAATTAGTTCATATACTGATTTATTTTAAATTAGTTTTTTAATTAGTTGTTTTAAAAAACAAGTTAGTTTGTTCCTATAGGGATGTCAAAATCAGAGTAGTTGCCGCCTAAATAAAATTCAAAGTAGTTTATCAATCACTTGTTTTTAAGTAGTATTTGAATTATTTCATATATAATGCAAATAAAACTATTTACAATTGAAGTGGATGCCGCCTTAATATAATTCAAAGTAGTTCATATTCTGGTTTATTTTAAATTAGTTTTTTAACTAGTTGTTTTTAAAAACAAGTTAGTTTGTTCCTATAGGGCAATAACAACACACACACACATACACAAATTATGTACGTCCAATTGCTTAAACACACATACATACATATAAATTATGTATCTACACTTGCTCAAACACACATACATATACACAAAACGTATATGTATACGTGCTGACGTCATCGCTCCTCCTTCCTCCTGATCCAGAACCCCCATATGATACCTACTCATCTCCAAGGAGTTGGTATCTTAAAAACAGTTTCAATGCTCAAAAAGTCCCTGATATCCAGTAAAATATATATATGAAAGTTATACCTAGAACGAATATAACTTTGTAAATTGAAAAAAATTAGCTTGACATTTTTTATGCCATATCTACCCAGCAAACCCAGCTAATTCGTCACTATTTTGAGCTGTCTTAAAGAAATCATTACAATTTCGTTACACAAATATCGGAACAGTATCACTTTTTATACGAATTTATATACGTATAAAATTTTGTTATGTGATAGCTTGTACGACATATTAAAATGCTAACAGAGTAAAATTTCCTTTCATTCGAACTGTCTGAACGAAATCGTAACTTTTTCGCAACATTTTCGTTAGTACTGTTAAACAGCTAACTGCTAAACTGGTCTGTTTTAGACTATCAATATGAATGAAAATCTGGTTAATAATCTTATTAAAACTCGAAATATTTTAAAAAAGATATATAAAAGTATTCATTTCGGAGGGGACGCCAATGATGAGTTATTAGAAAAGACTTGTAAACCAATATCAAAACCATTGAAATAAATAATTCAATCAATAATAATAATATAAATAAGTTAAAATTTAAAAAGTATTCTGATGGGTCTTTTGATGATAACGATAAGGATAATAAAGTTGCTACGAGTACACCGTTTAAAAAGAGTAAGCTTGATTATAAAACATTTTCTCCGAGCTTTGAAAGCAAGAAAATCGAGAAGAGTTCGTCTGCGTATAAATCATTTGATTAACTCGAGATGAACAGCTGATTTTGAAAACTAGTCCACATTTTCTCTGCTTTCCCCTTCATTCTTCTCCGAGTCGACCCTATCTTATGATTCTGCCATGGAAAGGTTCATCATTCTTGCTGACTAAATGAGTGTGTCCAAAAAGAGGAAAGAAAAAGCAACAACAACCACACAGCTGTCTTGAAGCTTTTTCTTGCTCTCCCGCCTTCAACCCCAGCAACGTAGTACAACAACAGCAAAATTGTGTGGCATTAATTGTTGTTTTATGTAGGGAAAAAAGTGTTTTTAATTTTTAATTTTTACCTATCTTCAATAAAAACTGCATTCTGCAGTTACACAGAAAGAAAAAGTACGTAAGTATAGCAAAAAATTGTAATTTATACTGCAAAATTTTAATTAGATTACGTCGATTCAAAAATTTATTTATTTAACATTCCAAATATTACATTACAAATGGAATAGGTACAAATATTACATTACAAAATACATTACAAATTTTTTTAGTACAGCCAACTTTTTTATTTTTAAAGATATGTTTATACTTATGGTGCCATTGAAAAGAAAATTTAATTAAATACAAAATTGATTTAAAAAACTTCCATTTATTACGTAAAGTTCTGAGAAATTAGCACGCAAAGTTGAAATTTGATAATTTCAACCGATTGATTTCTTCTTCACACGATCACAGCTCGGTAACGATTAAGTTGGTGGGGTTTGTTGATATACCATTAGAAAGGTGATTTCATTGCCTTTAAAATGAAAGTTGCCTGCCTTAAAAATAAGTTTTATGTAAGTTAGTTTTTCTGCTAGAAACAATAATGTGAATCAAAGTCGTGAAATGTTAATTAAACCTGTAGCTCCTAAGAATGTGAAAATAGACCCCCCCTCCCCCTCCCATACGATTTTTTGCTCATCTCGACATAACCTTTCAGCTCCGTAAATAGTTGCACTCAATTGCGGGACACCCTGTATATATAAAATTGTAAAAAAGAAAATCTGTACATGAAATATTTTTTTGAAATTCTTTTTGCGTTTGACATTTTAAATGACGCTGAGTCCAAAAATCGCATTTTTAAAATTTTTGTCTGTCTGTCTGTCTATATGTCTGTCTTTCTGTTAAAGCATCAAGCGAAAACTACTGGATGGATTTAAAAGAAACTAGACATCCAGGTTCCTTATATCCCAGGTCAACATATAGGCTTCTTTTTATCCAGTAAAAAAGGTTGGACCTGGTAGGGGACGCTGCAATCGGGTTCCAGGCATTCTTTTTTTTAGCTTATCTCCGAAACCGTTCATGCGATTTGCATGAAAATTTGTACGTAGAATTTTTCGGATACGGTGAGTTTTCTTTTTTGAACACCAGAAGGCGCTGTAGACCAAATATTTTGAAAAACTTCGAAAAACCCCTAAGCCGTTTATTCGATTTGCATGAAAATTGGTACATATGGGCTTTCTGATACGGTGTGTGTCTTGGACTTGTTTTTTTTGTGCCATCTTGAACACCAGAGGGCGCTGTAGTACAAATCCCTTAAGAAATTGAGAAAAACTCCAATACCGCGCATTCGATTTATATGAAAATTGGTAAATAGAGGTTTTCAGAAACGGTGAGTTTTTATGATTTATATACTCTGTTCTATCTTCAGCACCAGAGGGCGCTGTAGTACAGATATTTTAAAAAACATCGAAAAAGTCCAATACCGTTCATCCGATTTGCATGAAGATTTGTATGTGGAGGTTTTCGGATACGATGAGTTTTTATGACTTATCTACTCGGTTCTATCTTGAACACCAGAGGGCGCTGCAGTACAAGTATTTTAAAAAACGTTTAAAATCAATTCTAATACCGCGCATTGCGAGGTCAAAATTTGTTTATATTGTTGAATAGTCCAAAAATGGCAGCGCATATCATTGATTTTTGGCTTGTTTAAAAGGAATTTTGCCAGATCTCCAAATCTGATTTCATTTTAAAAATATTTTGGCTTTTAATCCAAATTTTGCCAATCTGATATTTAAATATTGTCAAAAAATGTAAAAATAATCTTAGAAACGAGTTGAACATTTGTATTTTACATTTGAATTTTTCATTATTACCATTTTACAACATTCTTCACATTTAGTATTTAAAAAGTAAACACAATTAGAAGTAGTAACCAATGTATTGCAGAACTGGTCACATTTTACTAAAATACTCGTGAATAAAAATTTATAGTAAATAGTAAGCAATTGTTTTATTTGAAGTCTGAACGATAGCATTCATAAAACAACGTGTTGTCAGAATTTTCCGCGTGATTAAGTTTTTGAAGTGAACAATTATAGAATCTTCTGCAATGTCCTTTGATTTTTCTCTTTCGGAAATGGACGTTTCATATAAAATCTCAGAGTCAAGTTATTTGCCGTATCAAAACATCAGTGATTTTGGTTCTCCAAGCGAATTAAGTGAGCTCAATTTGCCGCGTAATCGCGATATTTTAAAGTACTATTTCTTTTTAAGTGAACGTGAGAGAGAAAATGGCAAACACTTTTCTTATTCAATTTTTCCCAAACAAGTCGCAGAAAAAATAATCGAAATGTGGTCCAAACATAATATTGCAATGATTAATCTAAAAAGTGTTGCAAAGAAACTTAATACCTTACTCAATAATTACAAAAACAAAATAAAACATAAATCTAAGCCCAATGTGATTGCCCCTTTCTTAAACACAATAAATGAGTTTTTTTGTATCGGAAAATGCCAATGCATACAACAACGCCTTGCAGATGTTGGTTGATTCCGAATCATCTACAACAGTTCATGATTGATCAGCATACAAATATAAAGCATACGATTCTCGAATTCATGACAGATGTTCCAGATCAACAATCAACGCAGCCACCAACTAGCCAAGATCCAACATATGACATTGACTTACCGAATAGAGATATTGACTTTGAATTTACATCTGAAATACCAACAGGCACACACCATGTCACATTGAACAGAGGACCGTATACCAAAAGGTATGATGCCTTAAATTTTTCCATGATGTGCGATAGATTTGGAGTATGGAAAGAGTCGCATTTTGTTTGGCTAAAGCTCTTTTCAAAGACATTGGCTTCAGAGATGACCATGGCGATTATGTTATCATGGGCAAAGCCAAAGTGGCTCGGGAAAAAAAGAAATGTAGGTATGCAGTGTGTCGGAAACACCGTGGCGACACAAATGTAATTGCTTTTTCTTTTGACGGCAAAAAAACTGAGGCCTTGTCGCAAAATGCAAAGTTTCATACTAAAATGGTTAAAGAATCTTTACTTAGTAGTTGTTCAAGAGCCAAATACGAAATTGTTGGGACACATAAATCTTGACGCTGAGGACTCTTGTACAAAGCAAAAACAGCTACACGAGCTCTTTCATACAAACAATTTATCTCTTGACGATTTGGTTGGAATTTGTTGCGATGAGGAAGTAAGTAATGCTGGTGCCGCAAGCGGCATTCTACGAAGGATCGAAATTGCTCTAAAAGAACCATTACATTGGTTTGTTTTTTTGCTGCATTTTAATGAACTACAAATTCGCCATCAACAAACTTAAAAACTCTAGCAAACTATATTATGGGGGAACAGGGGGCGAACCTTCACATGGCAACGTGTCTGACCGCCTCAACCTGGCGAGGCCAGCATTATCCATGTTGAAATCGTCTCAAGTCGACTCAAACCTCCACGTGGTGTTCCCTGGGCGACGGCAAACTGGCAACCGTCAGTTTGACGGCTAATTTGAGCGGCGGGTCACTCCATAGACCTTAAACATGGAATGTGCGCAGGGTTTGGGTCCCGCCACATTACTTCTGCCCAATGAAAACTAAACCAGCCTCGGATAAGAACCCCAATTACGTTGACGACCACCGCAAACGAAAAACGGACAATGATTTACGGATATGCACCTGGAATGTCCGAACCCTTTATAGGGAAGGTGCCATTATCCAACTGGCGGAAGCCCTCAAAACGATAAAGGCTGACATCACCGCCATCCAGGAAATGCGATGGAAAGGGCAAGGCTGCTCTAAACAAGCACACTGTGATATCTACTACAGCTGCCATGCGGAGAGGCGCGAATTTGGATGTGGATTCGTTGTTAGCCGGAAACTACGTCACCTTGTTTCCCGGTTCACACCTGTCAACGGAAGATTGGCCACGATCCGCATCAAGGCAAAATTTTTCTCGATCAGCCTTATTTGCGCGCACGCCCCGACGGAGGAAAAGGACGAAGCCGTCAAAGACGCTTTCTACGCTAGCCTTGAGGACGTATACGACCACCTTCCGGTCCATGACGTGAAAATAGTCCTCGGCGATTTTAATGCGAAAGTCGGAAGGGAAGGCATCTTTGGCCCCACTGTCGGTCAGTTCAGTCTTCATGAGACCTCCACGAACAACGGTCTAAGACTGATTGACTTCGCCGCGGCGCGAAACATGGTAGTTAGTAGCACCAGATTTAAGCACCTCGACATCCACAAGGCCACCTGGCTGTCCCCGGATCAAAAAACGCGAAAACAAATTGATCATGTTGTAATCGACGGAAGGCATGCCTCTAGTGTTCTAGATGTGCGTACATTTCGGGGGGTCAACATTGACTCCGACCATTATCTTGTTGCAGCCAAGATCCGCATACGATTATGCAATGCGAAGAACATACGCACAGGAATGCAACGAAAGCTAGATGTCGCTAAGCTGCAATTACAACGGACTGCCGAAGCCTACTCCGCTCAACTCTCGGTTAAGCTCAACGAACCAACCTCTGGACCCGACGACGCCGGCGGACTTTGGGCGCATATATCCCACTCCATGCGCGCTGCCGCTGAAGAAGTCATTGGTTTCCGGCGCCCGCAACCTCGGAACCAATGGTATGATCAGGAGTGTCGCATTGCGACTAGAAAAACGCTGCAGTCAGCTGCAACGCGAGCCGTGCGAGAAAACTACCGCGAAAAGAGGAAGGAAGAGAGGCGCCTTTTCAGACGCAAGAAAAGAGAGCAGGAAAAGCGTGAGCGTGAGGAACTAGAGGTATACCAGGGCAAGAAGGATGCACGAAAATTCTATCAACAGGTTAAGCGTCTAACCCAAGGTTTCAAGCCCGGAGCATCCACTTGTAGAGACGAAAATGGAGATCTGAATACGGATACGCAGTGTGTGCTGAGATTGTGGAGACGGCACTTCTCCAATTTACTTACTGGCGACGATTTCACCAATGCCGCCCATGGAGAGCGCAGTCCAGAGCTACCAATCAACAATGACGGAGTGGAAGTACCACCACCTAGCCATGATGAGGTTCGAGTTGCTATTCAACGACTCAAAAACAACAAAGCAGCGGGTGCTGACGGCCTGTCAGCTGAATTGTTTAAAACCGGCGGCGATGAATTGATAAGGCGCATGCATCAGCTCATCAGCAAAATATGGCTAGCAGAAAGCATGCCCGACGATTGGAACCTCAGCGTACTGTGCCCTATACTTAAGAAAGGAGACCCAACAATCTGCGCAAGTTATAGAGGTATCAGTCTTATTTCCATCGCATATAAGGTTCTCTCAAGCGTAGTATGTGAAAGATTAAAGCCGATTACAAAAACACTGATTGGACCTTATCAGTGTGGCTTTCGACCTGGTAAGTCCACCATAGACCAGATTTTCACGCTACGACAAATCCTGGAGAAAACCCACGAAAATCAAATTGACACACACCATCTCTGTGTCGATTTTAAAGCTGCGTTCGATAGCCCGAGAAGGGATTGCCTATACGCAACAATGTCTGAGTTCGGTATACCTGCAAAGTTGATTAGACTTTGCAGAATGACGTTGAGCAACACACGCAGCTCCGTCAAGGTAGGAAATGACCTCTCCGAAACCTTCAATACCGAAAGAGGTTTCAGGCAAGGCGATCCACTGTCTTGCGATCTCTTTAACATCATCATGGAGGGGATCGTACGAAAGGCCGGTGTGCATCGTAATGGCACAATTTTCTACAAAGGCGTCCAGCTCCTTGCGTACGCTGATGATATTGATATTGTCGACAGAACCAAGAGAGATGTTACCGCTGCTTTCGCCGCTATCGAAAAGGAATCAGCCAAAGTGGGTTTGACCATAAATGAGGGCAAAACAAAATATATGCTGTCTACAAACAAGGGAGCTCGGCGTTAAGACTCCCACGTTTCATCCGGCAGCTATAACTTTGAAGTAGTCAAGGAGTTCGTTTACCTTGGCACCGCCATTAATACCAAAAACGAAATCAGCCTGGAGATAAAGCGAAGAACAATAATTGCTAATAGGTGCTACTACGGGCTCAGTAAGCAACTAAGTTCCAGAGCCCTCTCTCGATCGACAAAACTAACACTCTACAAGACGCTCGTTCTACCTGTGCTGCTTTATGGCGCTGAGGCATGGGTAGTTTCGCAAACTGACGCAGCCGCTATGGGGGTGTTCGAGAGAAAAGTTCTTCGCAAAATCTTCGGTCCTGTTCGAGTCGGCGATGACTATCGCATCCGAATGAACCACGAGCTGTATGAGCTCTACGATGACATTGACGTAGTTCGGCGTATAACTGTGCAGCGACTACGCTGGCTGGGTCATGTCCATCGTATGAACGACGAAGCTCCAGCGAAAAAGGTGCTCGAGGCGAGGGTCGCTGGTCAACGACGACGAGGGAGACCATGCCTCCGATGGATGGACCAGGCTGAGGAAGCCCTAACCGCACTTGGTGTATCCGATTGGAGAAGGCGCGCACAAAGCAGAGGCGCCTGGCGAGAGCTGATGAGGTCGGTTGAAACCCGGACACGGGTTGTTACGACCAACTAAGTAAGTAAGTAAGTAAGTAAGTAAGTAATTTATGCACCAATGTACTTTAATGTAAAGTATTATAGTTCTGTTGTCTATGGCAGTACACTGTTAGCAAAATTTATACGGTCAACGCAATATTTGCCACCAAATCTTAGGGATATTATTAACGCTGTAGTTCAAAATAATGCCTATTTCGGTCATACAGAGAGAGTTTTATTGACAATGCTCTTTAATGACAGAAAACCGGTTCGAGAAAGAGCAATCAAGAAGATTTTGTATTATCGAGATAGGCTATATAATCCAACAGTACTAAGGACTTATAAAAAGCATAGCACTAATTTTGAATGCTCAGACTATGTTGATTTTATAAACCTAGATGATGACAGTATTTTATCCGAACCTCCCTTCACTGCAAACATTCAATACGAGCACATGCTAAGTTATCTAGAGTTTGAAGATCCGCTGCTGCCAAACCCACAAATTCCATCGCATATTTAGGGAACTGAGCGATTTGTTCAGTTACTTTCAAGTGTTTTGAGACGCGTAATTGTAAAAAATCGAGACGATGTTATGGCAGTAACTACAAAAAGTCGAACTAAAATACCCTGCACTGGGAGCAAACAAGACTTAAAAGTCTAAATTTGTACTTTTTGCACGGATTGAATAAAAAAGACTCTTTTTAATTTAAATCGTTTAATTTTTGACAATATTTAAATATCAGGTTGGCAATATTTGGATTAAAAGCCAAAATATTTTTCAAATGAAATCATATTCGGAGATCTGGCAAAATTCCTTTTCAACAAGCCCAAAATCAGTGATACACGCTGCCATTTTTGGACTATTCAACAGTATTTTTATTAAAAACTCTAGTTTTTTTCTAAAATCTAAATACAAATTTTGACCCAGCAATGCACGATATTGGGATTGATTTTAGACCTATGGTTTCTTTGGGAAATTTTCTCAGAATTCATCATAGATTACGTTTCTGCTATACGCATTTTTCGTTTTTTCTCATCCGAACAATTTGACCCGCCCTAATATACATATATATATTATACATATATACATATATAAACATATACATATACATGGACGTAGTGAGGGTAGGGCAGAGGAGGGAAGTTTCCCCCTGATATTTATATGTATATACTATAATAGTATATACTAAATTAATAATAGTAAATATTATACATAACTACATACATAAACATATATACAGACACATGGGTGTGGCGAAGGTAGGACAGGGGAGGACAACTATGTATGTATATACATGTAAATATTATACATAACTACATATATAAACATATAAGTTAACGAAGCATAAATTAAAAAGTTAAGAAATAACAAATCAAATCCAACAGGCAAGTAACACGCGCAACAAACTCAGCAGACGAAATTTGATGCTCGACATTTGTTCCCACTGTAAAGTGCAGCAGAAGCAGGTGAACGACGTAAACAACAAGTTCGGCCCCGCTTGCAGTCACACCAATGCATTTGCAGGTCTATTTTTAAACTATTCTTAAGTTTAGAGTCAGTTGAAATTAACATCAGATTAATAAAGTTGGCTTCGGTCTTTTTTAAAAAATCAAATTCAACCAAGTAAAAATTAACTGGCGCCCGAGCAGGGACCCAAAATACCACATTTTTGGCAAAAAAATACCAACTAAAATATCATCAAATAGATGGTAAAAATTTTCAACGATAGAAGCAAGGATTAAGTGACTTAAAGGTACCCGAGTACAGCAAGGAAAAGGATAACACCGAGGGTTCAACATCATGGACGTCGTTGGAATAATATTAGTAAGATAGTTTTTATATATCAAAAATAATTACGCAGAATAATAGTTTAAATTTAAAAATCTTTTTTAAGTGATTTAAATTGAAAAATATATGAACGAAATTTTTTTGCGAGTTACGAAAATAAATTAATTAAAAATAAAGAAAAATAAATAAGAATAATTGAAAGGAACATTTTAATAAGAAAGGAAAAAAAACAGAGTAAATTTTTATGATTCAAAGTGAGAATAAAAAATACATTAAGGAAAGAAAATTCTACAAATTAATAAATAAAATTTTTACATAAAGAAAAATTTTCAAACAAACAAAAGAAAATAATTCTAAAAATTATAATCAAAGTGGTAAACTAATATTTTCTATCATTATTAATAAAGCAAATTTAATAACTATTTAGAATGGTCTAACATACTAAAAGGAATATTTTTAATTATTAAATTCCGAATTTTATTTTAAATAAAGTTTATTAATTAGAAGAAAAATTTTTTTTAACTATTTCAAGTAAGAGCTGAATTCGTAATTAGTGATTTAAACTCTTAAAGGAAATTTTTATTTTACTTCTTTCTCAAATTAAAAGAATTGTTTAATAAAGTTTTTTTTACAACAAAATGACTGAAGAAGTTGATTTAGCCACGCGCTTAAGGAACATAACCTTAGCAGCTACTCCCAGTGGTTCGTCCCGTGTGAACCAATTAACATCCTTAAACGCCAACTTGACTAAAGAAATTACCGAACTAGTTCAAAAGCTCGTAGGAAATCAGAATAATCCATCTTTTGAAAATGAAGAAAAAGAAATAGAACCAACTGACTTCTCTTCTCATGTTAACGAAGTTGATAAAGTTCCAGACCTAGTAAAGGGTCTTTGCGAATTCTCGGGGAAACCCGGCGAATTTAATTCGTGGCGGAAAACCGTCGATTGGATTTTGACTATTTACTCTATTTATAGAACTCCCAAATATTATGCTATTCTTCATAGAATACGGCATAACATTATTGGAGATGCAGACACAGCATTAGAATCGTATCGAACACCCTTAGATTGGGGAAAGATAAAAAAGTGTCTTATGATGCACTATTCTGATAAAAGGGATATTGGCACACTCGAATATGAAATGACAACTTTAACACAACCTAATAATACTATAACGGAATTCTTTCAACAAATCTATCAACACCTTTCTTTAATTTTAGACAAAATTGACAGTTTTGAGCTTAGTGAAGAATCAATCCGTACCATGTCTCAACGGAGACTTACCTAGACTGTTAAGTGTTAGAGAACCGACAAATTTGCCACAAGCACTACATTTGTGTTAAAAACTAAAAATATTAGTTATAACAACTCGGTACACAAACCAATTAATTTTAAAATGAAAAACAATAATACAATGCCACCACCTAGACCATCACGACCAATGATCCCAGGACATAGACTTTTTCCTGAATTGACACACATTCCTCAATTTAGATATAACAATAATGCAAATCGATTCCAACCAAATTTCTAAAATACCGTAAACAATAACCCATACAGGTATCAAAATAATTCGCAAAATTATCCGAATAATAATGTATTTAAATTTCAACCAAACAAATACAATTTTCCTAACAATTATCAGCAAGGATTTTAACCAAGACCCCAATTCGCCCAAAAAAACCAATCGGGATTTAACAATAGAACATTCTTTCCACCTAAGCCTCCAGTTCCATTGGAGGTAGACCATTCAATACATTCAAGACAAATAAATTACCAAAATAGAAACAATTATCCTGAGAATAACTATAACGCAAAACGGCCGGCTACACAACAATTACATTCTCAAAATAAAGTTCAAAGGAATTTCTATACAAATACACACAATAATATTGAAATGGGAAATAATTAAAGAAACATTAATCCAGACCCTATTGGAATTTTTCCTAATTAAGTAGGTCAAGACAATTACCAACAGTTAGATGAGCAAAGTAATGAAAACACAGAACCAGATAGCATTTATTTTTTAGATTAAAGGAGTCTTCGCTCCCATATTTTGAATTCAGAACTAGGGAAGGAGACACACTTAAATTTTTGATTGATACCGGTTCAAGTAAAAATTACATACAATCAGCCCGAATTAAAAACCCTATAACGAATGAAAAAGAATTTCACGTTAGCACCGTAACAGGAAACATATTAATTACACAACATACTTTCATAAATATTTTCGGACCACGAACAGAAAAATTAAAATTCTTTTTATTACCTTCTCTAAAAACCTTTTACGGCATTGTAGGGAATGACACATTAAGACAATTAAAAGCCACAATTCATACGGACGAAAATTACATGATTATCACTCCGAATATATCAATTCCACTGAAACAACATACGACACAAGATGTCAATAATATAAATTTACGCCTGTCCCACCTTTCCGAGATTCAAAAATATAAACTATTCAGAATCATACAAAACTGTCCGAATCTGTTTGCAGACCCAGATAAAAAATTGACTTATACAACAAAAATACAGGGAGAAATAAGAACGACAAATGACACACCAATTTATACAAGACCCTATCCATATCCTAGAGCTCTTAAAGAAGAAATTGAGAGGCAGGTTGAATAACTTCTTTCAGATGGAAGTATAAGGCCATCTAAATCTCCATATAGCTCACCTGTCTGGATAGCCCAAAAGAAGTTGGACGCATCCAATGGAAGGAAATTTCGCATGGTAATAGACTACAGAAAACTGAATTGCGTTACTATCGCAGATAGGTACCCCATTCCTGAAATAAACGAGGTCCTCGCTTACCTTGGCGAAAATCAATATTTTACTGTAATAGATTTAAAAAGCGGCTTCCATCAGATACCCCTTAAGGAGTCTGATATCGAAAAAACCGCGTTTTCCATTAATAATGGAAAATTTGAATTCGTTCGACTGCCATTTGGGTTAAAAAATGCCCCGGCAATATTTCAAAGGACCTTAGATGACATACTAAGGCAACAAATTGGAAAAAGATGTTGCGTCTATATATACGACATCATAATTTTCGGAAAAGACGAAGATGAACACTTTAAAAATTTAGAAATAGTTTTCAAAACATTTGAATTAGCCAACATGAAAGTTCAGTTGGACAAGAGTGAATTTTTAAAACAAGAGGTTCAATTCTTAGGATTTGTAATAAGAATAGATGGAATAAAAACCAATACCAAAAAAATAGATGCAATAGCAAAAATGCCCGTACCAACAAATTTAAAAGAGCTAAGGTCATTCCTAGGAATGTCTGGATTTTATAGACGATTTATACTGGATTATGCCAAAATTGCCAAGCCTCTCACCAATCTTTTACGAGGAGAGGAAGGTCGTATATCTGAATTTGCTTCAAAAAAGAAACAACTGTCTTTAGACCCCGATGCAATTGAGTCTTTTAATAAAATAAAAAATGCACTCACGTCAAAAGACGTTATCCGTTCTCACCCAAATTTTGGAAAAGAGTTCGATTTAACAACAGGCGCTTCCGAATACGCCATCGGAGCCGTCTTATCTCGAGACAACAGACCAATTTAATTTATTTCAAGATCTCTCTCAAAACCAGAAGAGCATTATGCTATCAATGAAAAAGAAATGCTCGCCATTATCTGGTCGCTCAATTCGTTTAGAGACTATCTATATGGTTCTAAAAAGATAAACATTTTCTCAGATCACCAACCGCTTACCTACGCTTTAAGTGCAAAAAATACAAAAGGAAAATGAAGAGATGGAAGGCCATTCTCGAATTATACAATTATCAATTAATATACAAACCAGGCAAAGCAAATATCGTTGCAGACACTCTTTCGAGAATACCTGTAGAAGCAAACTCCCTTACACCCACAATCCATAGCGACGAAAGCTCCAGCCATAATTTAGTGCCTTGCACTGAAACTCCAGTTAATGTATTTAAAAATCAAATCATCTTAAAAATCGATGACACACCGTCTTATCAATTTAAAATAATATTTACCGGTTATCACAGACATATAATAAAGGAACAACGCTATACAGAAGAAAAACTTTTAGCTTTTTGTCCAAGACGTATCAATCGAACAGGAACAAGAAAACATAATCATGGAAACACATAATCGTGCCCACCGGAATGCTCTCGAAAACAGATCACAAATGATTGAAAAAAACTATTTCCTAGGAATACTTAATAAAATCAAGAACATAACAAAAATTTGTAGGACTTGCAAAGAAAATAACTACGAAAGACACCCGAACCAAATCAAATTAAACGAAACACCATTACCAAACTTTCCAGGGCATACAATTCACATATCCCTATTTTTGACGATAATAAAGTAGTAATGACGGCACTTGACAAATTCACAAAATATGCTCAAACCAAAATAGTAAATAGTAGATCAATAGAAGATCTAAGACGACCTTTTAGGGACATTATATTTTCAATAATCTAATTTCAATAAAATCAATTTCAATTCAAAGTAATCAATAAAAATAATTTCAAAAGCAATAATCATTGACAACGAACCATCTTTCAATTCAAATTCGATAAAATTTATGATGAAAGACGAATTAGGCATTAATATTTATACAGCACCCCCTACAAAAGTCAGGCTAATAGCCAAGTGGAACGATTCCACTCAACATTAGTTGAAATAATGCGTTGCTTAAAAGAAAGTGGTACGAATAGAATTTCGAGGAACTTTTAGAACGCGCCGTATCTGAGTATAATCATTCTATACACTCGGTAACTGGAAAAAAACCAGTTGATTTATTTTTCAGAAGAAACGTAGGCCTTACACCCGAAGATTTTGAAAAAGCTAGAGTTGCAAATTTTGAAGCATTAGAAAAGAAACAAAAAAAGGATCTCGAATACCACAACAAGCACAAACAGGAACCTAAACGATATTTACCTGGACATGTAGTATATGTCAAGAGAAATAGACGGGTTGGAACAAAATTGTCAAAATCATTCACGAATGAAATAGTTAGAGAAGATAGAACCAGTACACTTGTAACAGAAACCGTACGAATAATTCACAAAAGTCTAATTAGAAACTAATTTATTTCAGGTAAGATTTTTTCTGGCAACATGCAGAGCCGACTCACAGATACTGGATTACTCAAATTCACAGTTGGTCACAATAGAGACGGGTATGGCAAAATTACAAATTGGAACGTTCAAAATAATCCATGTTATGGACTTACGACAGTCTGAAGACGCAATCAACGAACTCGAAATTACAATCAAGACAATGAAATCACCAAAATTAAAAACCATTTAGGTAGACTTAGGTCAAAGGGGAAAACAAAACGATCGTTAGATTTTATTGGCACCGCATGGAAGTGGTTAGCCGGTAGTCCCGATCATTCAGATCAAATAATACTTACAGATAAAATTAATAATGTTCTCGCAAACAATAATCAACAAGTGGTTATCAATAAGATGCCACTAGATAGAATCAATGCAATAACTAATATAACAAATACAATTTTAAAAGCTGTCAGATCCGAAAATAATGTTGAAGATCAATTTAATATGAAACTAAAATACAAACTAGACATCATAAAATAAAAAATTACAAATATCGAATATGCCATTTCATATATATCACCCTTCGCGCTTTGCTACGCCTTACTGTATTTTGTAGTACAGCGCCCTCTGGTGTTTTGGTGTAGCAAAATACATAGCGCAAAAAAACTCACCGCACCCGGAAACCTCTTATACAAATCATACTTATCGGATGAGTGGTTTCGAGCTTTTTTTTAATATTTGTACAGTAGCACCCTCTAGTTTTCGAACAACAAAAAATTGCGCTAAAGCTCTTTTCATACTCGAAAATAACTGTATACAGAATTTTCAGCCTAATCAGATGAGCGATTTTGGAGTATTTTACCATTTCTTAAGAAATTTGTACTACAGCGCCCTCTGGTGCTCAAGGAAGCACATAAAAAAGAAGACTTTGCTTTAAACCACACGACTGAAGTAAAACTTCTTTAGCTCCATCATTGCTCTTTTCTTCGTTCCCTATTCTTGTTTTTGTTTTCGTGAATATTCGGTTTAAAGTCGCGTTCGATCTGTATGCAAATATTGTGTTGTCCGTTCTCATTATTGTCCGTATCAAAGAACTGCACTGAGTATCCGACCGAAATCGTATACTCAAATCATATCCGAGTTTCTTGCACTTTTCGACTCTATCCAGACTCAATGATATATGTAAAGTACTTATAAGCATTCGGCTCATTAGGATGTTTTCGGTATAAGTACATTCTTATATCCGAGCGCGACGTGATCCGAGCCACTTCGAGCCGTTTTCAATGAATGCGTTGAGTGGGATTATTACAAAGGCGCTCGATCCGAATGTATTTTGAGTGTACTCTGAGTACTGCTCTCTCTCTGCAAACGTCTCTGAGCGTTAGTTAATGAAAGCTATGGCTTTTATTGAAATAAAATGATATTAAAAATGCAAACTAATTTTTTGGTTGGGTTTTTAAAATTTTGTTTTTAATTTAAAAATTTGAATTCATACAACGCAAAATAGATCGGGACTGCTGGTTATTTGTTTACTTTTTTTTTTTGCATATGCACTTGTCTGCAGGCAATGTCAGCTAGCTCTATTTTTTTTTTGTTTCTCGTTCTCGAAAACTCGTTTGTATTTTATTGATGCACTCAAGGGAAAAGAAAACAACAACAACCAACGCTTCAGATTTTTTTTTTTTTTTGTACGCATAAGCAAAACGCAAACAAAGGCCGGCGCCAGTGACCGTTTGCTTGTTGCACGTAAAAATAAGCAGTAAAGTAGAAGTTAAACTATGCGATATGGTAACTAAAGGTGACAGAAAAATAAAAAATAAATACTTTACAAATTTAATAATTGGGCTATTCATAGTTTAATCGTATATTAACAAAGCGTTTTTATAGCATTTGTTAGTTTTGTAACTGTGAGCACCTCAGTGTGTGTCTGCCGTATTCAATAATTTTGCAACGCTGTTATATATGCTGTAGACATGGCATAAAAATACGAGACACAAAAAAATACGCCCAAGGGCTACTTTTATTTACGCGTGCTTGCGTATTTGCGTTTGCATGCAAAACAACAACAAAGCAAAATACGCTTACGTAACTTGGCGTAAAAATAACAATTCGTAAATTAAGCAGACCTGGGTACTTAAACTGTGCACACCCTTAATAATTGCTGATTGCAGAAATGAAATGTCATGAATAAATGCTAATTAAAGCTTCAAACTATCGAAGTTGTGTGCATTTTTTACCTCATGTGCTGATTTCACAGTGTAAGATAAAAACAAAAAGCAACACAAGAAGAACACGTGTTTTCTGTTTCTATCTAAATGCTCAGCAAAAAAAAACGCACAAAACAATTACAAAAAACTCGCTCAGTTTTCACTGCTGCGCTCTACTGCGCTCTGCTTCATATCTGTGGTAGAAGAGCCAAGTGATTCGGCTGTTTGTGTCGATTATAAGTATTTCGGTAAGTAGGATAAGTATCAGCAAGACGACAACAACCATAAGTATTTATCAAGGTTGATTTATAAGGTTGTCGCAAGGGAGAGAGCGAGTACCCATAATTGTCAAATCGAAGTTGACAGCTCATAGAAAATCTTTAAGTGCTCTCTTTTATCATCCGTTTTTCTTTCGTAGTCATTCGCAAAATTGGCTGGTTTTGACAATTATGGGTACTGAGAAGAGAGTGCGATCAGCCCTGCGACAACCTTATAAATCAACCTTGGTATTTATGAACCGAAAAAACACGATCTCTCCCGATCCGACTCATGATTTAGGATACTCAAATTTATTTCAGCCACCGCATTGCAACTTCGTAGAAGAGAGTATGAGCCGAGTTGCATGCGCTAAGGGTTGAGTCGGTTTTTGTACTTATTTTTTTCGGATATACTCAGAGTCGACAAAAGCTATCCGTTGCAGATCACTGGTCCGTATGTGTGTGTTACTTGTAAGTTTTGGTATGTATGTGATGGCGTGGCACTTTTTGTTAACTTGTTGAGTATTGCCAGATTGAGTTTTGTGTTCTGTTGTTTGCGGGTTTTGTTTGTTTTTTAAAATTCTTGAATTAATAAGAGAATTGATTAAATGGTTAGGGTAGTCATTGTTTTTTAATATTGTTTTTATTTTTTTAACATTTTTATCCAAGAATTGTGTGTCAGTTAGAGTAAAAAAGACCCAACGGTCCCAGGATACCTTAAGAGGTCCGACGGATCCTGGACAGAATCCAGCCAAGAAACGCTTTTGCTACTCATGGAAACTCACTTTCCAGGTTGTACAGAACCGTGTCAAAACGATGCTAACAACAACTTGGAAATAACAATGCCAGAACCTTTACAAGAACTCCTCAACATTATTACAAGGTCAACTGTAGAATGGTCGATCGGATCCTTCAAGCCCTACAAATCTGCGGGGCCAGATGGTATTCTACCGGCCATGATGCAACATGCCCTTACTAGCATCATGCCCTGGCTTATAGCAATCTTCACCGGCTGCCTCAAGACAGGATATGTTCCTAAAATTTGGAGAGATGTGCGAGTTGTTTTCATTCCTAAAGCTGGGAAACCGGTACACTCAGCACCAAAGGATTATAGGCCTATTAGTCTCTCATCTCAAAACGCTAGAGAGAATAATAGATCTTCACATAAGAGAATCTGTGAACGATAATAATCTCTGTAGTGTACATCATGCCTACCTTAAGGGTAAATCGGTAGAAACGGCACTGCATGAGGTGGTTTCGGTCATAGAAGGAACCCTTCATCACAAAGAATATACTTTAGCAACGTTTTTCTACAAAACAGATTCTATAAGAAATGCTTTAGTATACAAAGGAGTTAACAGTAAAATAACCCAATGGATTTATAAAATGCTCAAAAGCAGACGTATAAGCTCACAAATGGGAATAAGCGTGGTGAGAAAAGAAGCCACAAGAGGCACACCGCAAGGAGGAGCCATATCCCCCCTTCTCTGGCTAATTGTGGTTGACAAAATTCTCACCACACTCACAACTGGAGGAACAAAAGTGGTAGCCTATGCCGATGACGTTGTCATCCTAATATGCGGGAAATACCTGCAAACAATTAGCGAACTAATGTCTGCGGCATTGAATAAGCTATCGCGGTGGGCAGAATCGAATGGACTTGGTGTTAACCCAGTAAAGACCGAACTCGTTCTGTTCACAAGAAGAAGAAAAATAGAAGTTTCACATTACCGAAACTTAACGGAGTAACTCTGAAGCTTTCCACGGAAGCCAAATACCTTGAAATTATCCTTGATAACAAGCTGAGCTGGAAACGCAACACAGAGGAAAGAAGGAAAAAAGCACTGTGCGCTTTGTACGCTTGTCAGAGGACATTTGGCAGGAAATGGGGACTGCGACCGCACATAATCCACTGGATGTATACAGCGATCGTGAGACCCATCCTTGCCTATGGTGCTCTCGTATGGTGGACGATAACGCATAAAAAAAGCTACCTTAGCTTCCTAACAGGAGTTCAAAGGTTAGCGTGCATAGGAATAACAGGAGCCATGAGATCTACGCCACAGGCTGGTCTAGATATGATGCTAAATCTTCTTTCCGTAGAAGAATTCCTTAAATGTTCGGCGACCAAGAGCGCGATTCGCCTCAACGAATCACGAGCCTGGAAAAGCAGCACATTCGGACACGCATCTATTCTAAATCTCTTTGGAACCGAGGAATCGAAAAGAGCAACCGACTATATCATACCCAGTGTAAGATTCGGTACAGAATACACCACATCCATTCCCAGCAGACAAGAATGGGAAGAAACGGCTGTAGAATCCTACGGCAATCTCCATTTATATACTGATGGTTCCAAAATGGAAAACGGAACTGGATCGGGTGTATACTGTGAAACGCTAAAAATCAAAGAGTGTTACAAACTCCCGGATTACAGTAGCGTTTTTCAGGCAGAAATATATGCTATTGAAAAAGCTGCACAGGTCATTTACAGGAAAAATCTTACCCCCACAAGGGTAGTAATTTTTGTGGACAGCCAAGCGGCCATCAAAGCACTGAGCAGTAAAACGACGAAGGCTCGAACGGTGCAAAACTGTAAACTTGCACTGAACAGTATCTGCAATACCCACAACGTCACTCTCTGCTGGGTTCCCGGACATAGCAATATTGAAGGGAACGACGCAGCAGATGAACTGGCAAGGCGTGGAGTAACCGCAAGTACAAACAGAGCTGGCACAGATGTGCACATTCCAATAGGCGTCGTCAAAAGGAGTATAGAACTAAAAGCCAGAGATATTGCCAACACAAACTGGGCTTCCAGAGGTGACTGCAACATATCTCGAAGGCTTTGGCCTGAGCTAAATGAGAAAAGAACTAGAAGCCTTCTGCTTTTGGTCAAACGGGAAATCCGGATCCTTGTTGGAGTTCTAACGGGTCATTGCCCCATTGGGGTAATGGCCAATAGAATAAGTATAACAGCGCCAGACTTTTGTCGGAGCTGCAAAGACCCGGAGGAAATAGAAACAATAACTCACCTACTATGCGAATGTCCAAGTCTACAGAATCGTCGACTCCGACACATGGGGAACAGATTTTTCAAAGACTTGGAAGAGTTGGTGAACACACCACTGCTAGACATCTGGAGGTTCATAAAAAGCACAGGATGGTTTGAGGAACAAATCGGAACAATGGTTTAACTTGGTACCACAACTATAAAAAGTGTTTCGTAATGGACCTATAGGCCCCCGCGGAAGCGCCGGTAACGGTGCACGACCCTTCATACCTAACCTAGAGTAAAAACCTTATTTATTATGTTCGTTACAGTGTTGGTTTTTTGTTGCATAGGTTGCGTTGAGTGGAAATTGATGAGTCTACCTGAAGAAGTCGGTTTTGTGACCCATTCAAAAATTATTTCGTTATTTTTTCTATGTAATTTATCGTCTAAGTATGCGATATTTCTGCTCTTTTCCATTTCAGAAGTAAATTGTATGTTTTTGTGGTAGTTGTTCAGTGTTTTAAGAATACCGTCCAGGTCTTTTTTGTTTACTATGGCTAAAATGTCGCCTACATATTTACTTATAAATGATATGTTTGTGTATATATTTTTAAGGTTTTCAATAGCGTTGTCTAGTAAGTTGCCCATAATAATGTCAGCTATTGTTGGTGCTAAGGGATTGCAGATAGGCATACCATAAATTTGATGATAAGCCAAGTTGTCAAATATAAAGAAATTGTTGTCTTTTTGGCAAAATTCTAATATATTTGGAAAATATTGTCGTAGAATCATTGTTGAATTTTTCCTCTACGCAAGGGTGACAATCTTGACGCGATGTAGGGGCTTAAGTTGCAAAGACACAATGGCTATTGGGTTAGGCTTTGTGGAGCAACGAACCAAAAGTCACTCCCCCATTTCTTAGGTTGTAGACGCCATGCCGAGGGAGATTGCACTGGTGGTGCAGGGTCTAGGGGTTTTAGATCGCGAATGGTGTCTCCTCAGGGCAGCCCACTCCCTGTTGCATTTTAGTAGGGTAGGGCGGATAATGGGGATCTCTGTCCGTTCGGTCCGTTTTTCTGCCCAACTCGTGGGATATTCTATGAACACCCAAAAAACAACACAATAAAAAGAAAGGGTGCGCTGTGGGGACGAGTTCCGAAACGGTGGAATCCCAAAAGGATTTAACAGTGGAAGGGGGCGGGAAGCCGCAAGGTAACTCGCCGGGCCTGGTGGAAGCTAAAACTCCGAAAGGAGTGGAATTGTCAGCCAGACCTGTCGAAGCTGCAACACCAGGGAATGAAGCTGAGTCCGAGGCTAAGCGGCTCCTTGCTAGGGAGAAGCATAGGCGGAGGAGGAAGCGTAAGTAGGCGGGCACAACCGCGAGGGAGATTGCTTTGGAGTCCCCCATCAATAAAATGACGGACCAATTCCAAAGCATGTCATGCGATGAGTCCACCCCGGAAACGAACGAGCGTAAAAGATTCAGGTGGAAGCTAAAACTCCGAAAGGAGTGGAATTGTCAGCCAGACCTGTCGAAGCTGCAACACCAGGGAATGAAGCTGAGTCCGAGGCTAAGCGGCTCCTTGCTAGGGAGAAGCATAGGCGGAGGAGGAAGCGTAAGTAGGCGGGCACAACCGCGAGGGAGATTGCTTTGGAGTCCCCCATCAATAAAATGACGGACCAATTCCAAAGCATGTCATGCGATGAGTCCACCCCGGAAACGAACGAGCGTAAAAGATTCAGGGAACAACCTGAATCTTCCGGCAAAGTCGTTAAAGGGGTGACTCGAACATGTGAGTCGAAAGGTGGACAGCTCACGGCTGTTAGCTCTTCGGCTAAGGACGGGGAAGGTGGACATCCTGTAAAGGTTGATAGCCTTCCACATAAAGGAAGGACGATGGAAGTTGGTGGACGACCCTCAAAAGTCGATAACCAGTGTAAATCGTGGAGGGCTGATAGCCAGAAACCAAGCGGTAGCAAACCTTTGCCTACACAAAAAGTTGAGTCCGCGATATCGAAGGCTTCAGCGGGAGGGAAATTCAACCCGGAAGGGGTTATTGGAAGCGGCCGTGCATCTTATGCTACGGTAGCGGAAAAGGACCTCATAATGGGCATCGTTGATTGCTTCATCGATGGTCAGTTGGGAGAGTCCCAGTTGGCGGCCTTTAAATCCGTCCTCTTGCAGGCTCTCGGCACCATCAATGAAAGCGATGGCGATGTAGGATTTGTTGGCAATGCAAACTTGGAGGATGGAATTATTGTACTCAAGTGCAAGAACCCATCATCTAAGGTATGGCTGGGCCGAACCGTGCCAAATCTCATGAACTTATAGGAAGGGGCTGAGTTGCGGGTCGACCGACTATACGTATTAAAGGACGTTAGAAGGATGTTCATCATTGTTTACGGTACTTCCGAAAGCAAGGAGGTCATCCTTAGAAGGTTGCAGACCCAGAACCGATGCGTTGCGAACACTTTTAAATGGAGAGTTAGCAATGCAACGAAGTTCGGAGATGCAAAGGAAGGAGGCGTCAAGTTCACTGCGTGGTGCCGGACGGATGAGATGGAAGCGATCAGGCTGGCAGGGGGGAAACTCAACTGCGGCCTTGATCAAGCTCTCATCAAATTCCAAAAGGATGCAAGGTGAGCTCGACGAAACCCCTGGTACAGGGCTGGTGGGGAATTCTGCAAGGGAAGAACCACCAGGGCGGGTGGTGGGCCCGTACCAGGAAAACCTCGTGGTGTGTCAGCTCAATCTACACCATAGTAGGGCAGCATCAGCAATGATGATGCGTTGCATGGAGGAGGATGGAATTGACATAGCAATGCTCCAAGAACCTTGGATTCTTCACAATAGAATCAAAGGACTCTCAGAGCGGAAAGCCACGATGTACCAACCGGTGGCAGATGGCAGACGGAGGACCTGTATCCTACACACCTATGTTCCCCGGATCTTACCGTTGTGAGAATCGGGGATGGTGCAAGTACTTGTATGGTGGCTTCAGCGATTCTTCCTTGCGACTCTCTGGACCAACCACCTTCAAAAGAGGTGGAGAACCTGGTAAAGTACTGTGAGGAAAGAGGCATTGGAGTGATCATAGGATGTGATGCCAACGCGCATAATTATGCGTGGGGAAGCACCAACACAGCCAACTTTCGTTGATGCAAGGCGAGCGGAAGTCATTGACGTCACTCTTATTTGCAGAAAGATTCTGAGCAGAATAGAAACTGGGCAGAATAACCATGTCAGACCAGAGATCCATTCAGTTTAAAGTCAAGTTCGGAATCCGACGCCAGCAGAGTAGCAGGAAGGTCTGGATTCCCAAGAACACGGATTCTGTGAAATATAAGGCGAAGTTGAGTGAAACACTGACCCAAAAAGCTATAAAAGTACCAGGGAATACAACGGAAGTGGAAAGCCATGTCAAACATCGTAGTTCGGCCATGGTCGAAGCTTACGAGGTGGCATGTCCTACAACTTCAATAGACGAGGGTGATCCGACGTCATGGTGGTGTACGGAACTCGAATCTCTGAAGAAGAAGGTTAGGAAGGCCTTCAATCGGCACATGAGAGGGAGAATCCCAGAAACATGGACAGAGTTCAAGGCACTGAAAAGGGAACTGAAGAACCTCATACGACACCGTAAAAGGCATTCGTGGAGAGACTTCTGCTCTGGGATGGAAACTATTTTAGAAGCATGCAGGCCTCAGAAAATGGTTTCAAAAGATCCATTCTCCAAAGTGGGACTGATCCGAAAAACGGATGGAACCATGGCAGAGAACCTGGAAGAGTCGATGCAAGTTCTGATAGAGGTGCACTTTCCAGGAAGTTTTAAGTCTGATGACCCATGGACAAACCTAAAGAAAGGGATGCACAGGGTTGACAGACTGGAAGCCGAAAGAATGATCACTATGGACTGGGTGAGGAGTGCTATATGCTCATTTGCTCCGTACAAAACATCAGGGATGGACGGTATATTTCCGGCTATGATGCAATGGGAAGAAGATCTCATTGCACCTAGGCTGTGGGGTATATTCGTTACTTGCTTAGCGACTGGGTATGTTCCGAGAGTCTGGAGAGAGGCGAAAGTTGTCTTTCTCCCAAAACCCGGAAAAAAAGATTATGCGGATGCGAAGTCGTTCAGACCGATCAGCATTACGTCTTTCCTCTTGAAAACGATGGAAAGAGTGATGGTTGACTGTCTTGAGAGCACTTCACTGATGCATAATCCTCTCAGTAGATGCCAATATGCTTATAGAGCAGGCATGTCTACGGAGAGTGCTCTTTACAAATTAGTTAGAGTGGCTGAAAAAGAGTTATTTTCACGAGGCATTGCGATGGCCACATTTATGGACATCGAGGGTGCTTTCGACAAAATATGCTTTGGAAGGATGCGACAGGCTCTGACAGAACGCAATGTAAGCCCAATGATAACAAATTGGGTAGACAATATGCTCAAGCACAAGGCTGTCAACATGCAGAACGGTAGAGTCAAGACTAGAGGTAGAGTAAGTAGAGGATGTCCTCAAGTAGGGGTGTTATCGCCAACCCTGTTTAAAATCACTGTGGACTCACTTTTGGCTAGACTAGATGAATCGGGCATACACACGATAGGGTACGCAGATGACATTGCGTTGGTGGTCTGTGGTAAGTTCATTGACACCATTTCTGACATCATGAAGGGAGCACTCCGAATGGTGGAGGAGTGGTGTCGAGAACAAGGCCTCACCGTGAACGCAGGAAAATCAGACAATATTCTCTTCACTAGAAAGAGGGCAGGCCTGAGGAGAGAACTTTTTGGAGCTGAAATCAACATGTCCACGAAAGTTAAATATCTAGGGTTAACTCTCGATAGTAAACTGAACTGGAACGAACATGTAGGAGACAGGATTCAAAAGGCCAAGAGGGTTCTGTTTCAGTGTAGACGCGTTTGTGGTCTTAAATGGGGGCTAAACCCGGAGGCTATGAAATGGATCTACACTATGAGGGTTAGACCTGTCATCACGTATGCTTCGGTGATCTGGTGGACAAAAGTTAGTCACTAGACCAAAGATAGTCACCAAAACCATTAAGAAGCGACTAGACAGAGTGCAACGGCTGGCATGTGTTGGAATAACAGGGGCAATTCGCACCACTCCAACAAGCGCAATGGAGGTTTTGTTAGGTATGCTACCGTTGGATTTAGAAATAAAGAAATCGCCAGGGGTAACAGCCCTCAGGATGTTGCGAAATGCTACGTGGCATGGCGCAACATCCCTCCATGGTCATATGCGCATCGTGGACATGGCACAGCAAAATGTCAGGGAGACGTGTATGCCTATGGACGGAAGGCAGAGAGCGAGAATAACAGAAAAATGTTACACATTTTTTTCCAACACGAACAAGTTGTGTTTGAAAAATTTTCTTCATTTTTGTCTTCACGAGGGAATGAATTATCCCACACGAATATTGTGAAGCTAGCACAAGTTCGATACGCAGCCACAGTGACCGTTGCGATCGATCACTGTTTTTGTACGTGCAGTGGAATCAAATATTAAAATGAAGAACTCATGAAGAATAGTCAACAGCACGCCAACTCGGTTGCACACAACACATGAAATGAAAATAAAATTATGTGTTGTGTGCTGCAAGTAAGTGAGTGTGAGTGAAGATGAGTGAATTTTCTGAACCCTGGTTCTTAGTCTCCTCATACGTTTTCAGGACAAATTTTTCTTTTGTCGTGTTTCTAGTCCTATTTTTGAAAGATATAATTTTATTCGCTGCTGTCGATCTGGAAATGTTTTTTTCCCTGTCGTCTTCTATTGTTTGAATATGTTGTTCAAGAACATACAAAAACTTCTTTAAATTATCTAAAATAAATATTGAAATAATCAAAGAAATTCTTTTTTGTCTGAAACGTCAATAAAAGTGCTTTATACAAATAATAATAGCAGTTAGTTAGGCATTTATATTTTTTCAATTTTTGTTTAAGAAAGGTTCATAATATTCAATGTTTTCTTAAGATATGACACAAAAGTTTATGTTGCAAAAATTATTTAATTCAAAATTGCTTTTTTGACTCATTTTCATTGACACATTAAACGCTACAGTAACATTACGACACGAGTTCGAAAGAGATCATTTATGTATGAGAAAAGTTACATAAATGTTTGCCAAAAATTCGCTTTTGTTCTGATGTTTTCAAAAGTTTCCAATCTATCGAATAAAATGTAAAATTTGAAAATATACTTTTGCAAGCGATCACGATCGCACACATCACGATTTTTCTAACTTATTCTCATAATATGTGTTGAATCTACATTTTGCTTATTTCGCCGAAGTTAGCGGTTTGAAAGATGCACACAAAATCCCTTCCATAGTTTGTGAAAAGCTTTTTGAAATCGACGAATGAATTAAAAAATTATTTATATAATCTCCCGAGTAAAGCCGGGTATCCACCTAGTTAATTAATAAATTTGAGCTGCTCAGAGCACACGTGGCGTAAGTCCACTGTTGGCAGTTTTGAGAAAATGGAAAATGTAGAAAAATTCTTATCAGAAATTCTATGTATAAAGAACTCAGTTTTGCTTACAAGCTATGTCAAGAGAATAAAAAGAGCTATTCATATTGTAAAAAATTAACTTAATAATACAAAAAAATAATGAAGAATATTGCATACTAAAGTGAACATATTTTTGAAATTTCTTATTTCCGCTGTAGAAATCTAATGTGAGATATTTTAAGAATGTGTTGATAAGGAATGATAGCATTTAGTGCCAGAAGTCGAACAAAAGTTTCCTCTAGTGATTATTTTAATTATTAAGGGAGATATAAAATTAATGGACTTACGCCACTTGTCTTCTGAACTTTTTTTGATATTTCTCATTTCCGATGTAGAAATATAATGTGAGATATTTTTAAAAATGTTTTGATGAGGAATCATAACATTTAGTTCCAGAAGTCGAACAAAACTTCCACCTAGTGATTATCTTCATTTTTAAGGGAGATATATAATGAACGGACTTACGCCACTTGTCCTCTGAACTTTTTTTGAAATTTTTCATTTCCGCTGTAGAAATATAATTCGAGATATTTTTTAAAATGTTTTGATGGGGAATGATAGCATTTAGTTCCAGAAGTCGAACAAATGTTTCCTCTAGTGATTATTTTTATTATTAAGGGAGATATAAAATGAATGGACTTTCGCCACTTGTTCTCTGAAAAAATTATATAATTTTTCAGAACAATAACTAAGTATTGCATTTTATTCAGAGAATACATAAGCTAGGAGTTTCTAACCCGGAGTCATAAATATGTTACACATTCCTCTTCACTTCTATGTACTTAACTCAATTTCCTTAAAAAATGGACTTACGCCACTTGTGCTCTGAGCAGCTCATTTATTGGAATTATTATACAATGAATTGAATAGAAAAGTCTGTTGTTCAATGTGATTAATCTATTTACGAATTTAGTTAAATGAATTGTTGAATAAATTATTTTCATTAATCAATTTGATTAACTCCTTAGTTGAAATGATAACAATTTTTGTCTTTTTTTTACATTTATTTATTACATTTATTGAATTTAGGTATATGATATGAATAAGTTTTTAAAATTAAATCAATAAAAAAATACAAATAACAAAAGAGGTAAATTAAGATTGTACTTCTGGTACTATTAAGAACGAAAAAGTGTTCATATGAGTAACTTTAACAAAAATATTATACAAAATAGTTTTTAATGCATAAGTGTTGCTTAAAAGAAATATATTGTTTTATTGTCTAAAGCAGTATACAAGTTGTGTTTTAATTTTCCATACTTGCCTTCCTTTAGACTACCTATTTTTTCAGTTGATTTGAAACACCAGAAGCTACAATTTTCATTTGCATTAACTTGACTAACTTGTCTACATTCTCTTCCCATTTCGTTGATAAGTAACATGAATCCGTATACTTTAAACTGAAATGTCAATCTAAAAAAGCAATAGTCAATGATTTTAGCTGTGTCTTATATAAAAAAAAGTAATAGTATATAATAATCTTGTAAGAAAGAATTGTAATATTAATACATTTACTAACAAACCGGTAACCTGATGGTCGCCTATATTCTGGCCACTTCTGTAAAATTTCTTCAGTCGACCTTGACTCAGCTATTGTTTTTGATCGGTAATGAAAGCACTGTTTCCAATAGCTTGTAAAGTGGTCTGCAGTTATATCTTCATTTCACATTATATTTACTATATACTCTGCATTTTCTTCTGGACCTATAAATAAATCAAGTCCTAGATTAATTTCTCAGGTAATGTTGACATACAAGGAGTTAATAAAGAATTTATGAAAATAAAATTGGCAAACTTTTTAATTTTGTTGTTTCTAATAATTTCATTATTACGAAAATTCATTTTTCGTTTTACTCAATGGTTCTATATTCTCTGAACAAGCGTCGTTTGATGTTGTCAGCTCGCTTTAGATTGGCCACTTTATTGTAAATTCGTCCACGTTTTCCAGTTGTAAAAAATTCCTTAAAGAAAGAAAAAAAAACAAAAATTATAGAATGTTTAGTTAACAGAGATATAAAAATAAATGTACAATTTTTTAATATATCTTACTAGCTTTTCTGTTGGAAATGTTTCAACAATTTGTTTCTCAATTTTGGCGGCACCTTCTAATGAAATATTACCTATAATAGGGTCGATGTATCTTGCTATGGTGCTTATAAGGATATTTATTTGTTCTTCGTGAAAGCGATTTTTTTCATGGTAGTATTTTAAAAGCATTTTCCCACTCTTAGTCACATTTAAAATATTTTCCAAAGAATATTGAGTATCCTGTTCGGCTATCCGCTTTGGTGTATTGGCATGTCCTACTGGAATCTTCAATGACATATTTTCTTGAATTTGTGGTTTTTTAGATTCTTTCCATTTATTAAAATGGTTTTCAAAAAGAGCCTGGTCATCAATGGCCAGGTTTTGGAAAAGTCTATCTACATGTTTGTCCTGAAAAACTTCAAGGGATTGTATATTAAATTTTTGATCTGAAAGAAGTTGATTTTAAGCATGTTATATTAATTTATATGATAAATAAATCAAATTAGGAAGTTACCATAAAATATGTTGTAAAGATGTGAAACATTCCAGCTGTTTTGAAATAACAGGTTGTATAATGCAGGCCCGTAGCCAGGCAGCTTTGATAAATAAATCTGTAAGTAGATACCAGTAAAAAATAAAAAGCAAGGATATGGAAATTATTCCAAGCAAAACCGTTTTCTTTTAAAACTATTCGTGAATATGCCTGTTTTTAAATGGCCATAAGAGAGATGACATGTAGTTTTTGATTTTTAACTTTAATTTTTTGAGAAATGGTTCAAATTGAGAATTTTTAGTTGTCGTTTTATTGTCGAAAAGTAAAAATAACTATCACAAAATTTCACTAGCACTTTTATAAACAGGAGAACCAAGAAATTATAGTCTTTATATTTGGATTCTTTTTGGCTACCTAACGTCTTTATTGATCCGTAGTTTGTGTACAAGTATATGAACCTACATATGTGAAGCCTAGTTCGAGTTATTGTTAAAGGTCAAAATATAACTTTTCACGAAAACAATGTTGACAATTTGACTTATATATAAAAGAAAATATTTTAAAATCTTTAAATATTGAAATGTTCCATTTTCTCATAAAGATTTGATATCATGACTGATAAAACCATCCAATTCCTAATAACAATTACATTATACTTCTTTATAAATTTTTTTGAGAAAAGTCATATTTCAATTTCAGATTATTTTTCAAAACCCATAGTTCGAAAACTGGACTTGGCACAGAACCAATATCTTATAGTCAATATATTTTTGACGCGAAGCTTTTTACTGCTCGTTCTGTGATTTGCTTGGAGTGAAATCTGAAAAATTTTCGACAGATTTTTTCTTAGAATTTTAAGGTTTTTTTATTGCTTGCGTTTATTACAAGAAAATTAAATTCTTACTTTAATATAAAAATATTTCTTTGTCCCCGTTGGGATTCGAACCCACAACCAGTTGATCTCGAGTCCTACACACTATCCACCAGGCCACCAAGCTGTGTTAGAAATGTTTGTTGATTCAATGTTAAGTATAACAGAAGCTATGCTGCAGTAGATCGTTACAATCTATCAATAGATTGAGGATTATGTATTGGCTTATGCTAATAAGATGTCACCAGCATCTGTGTGCTTTGTTTTTTCTTGATGTGAACGCGCAAAGGAAAACTGTAGACGTGTTACCACTACAATATAAAACTCTTTATTATTAAAGGAACTTAAACAATTATTATATTAAATCCAATGCAAGTTTATTAAAAAAAATTATAAAGTGCGGAGGCCATCCGTTAAAAACACGATTGCTTTCCGTTTATTTATCCATTCTCTTCTTTCTTTTTCGTTCATTCCAACCAATACACTAGTACTGCCATATCAATCAAAGCAGTGCAGCCACAAAACACCGATGCTGGTGACATCTTGTAGCAAGTAGAAGCAAATTTGTTGTAAAAATTAAAACAAAATTCCCATAACAGTTTTTCGACAGCGAACAGGCAGTGGAATTTTTTTCGCTAGGTAGATGTTGAAGGAAACAATTTGTTCACTGCAGCCAAGTTCACAACCATGTGTGCAGAGTTAAAATGGATAGTCGCTGGCTTTATATCCCCGTATATGTAATTGGCGTGGAAATTTGACATTCAACAATAAAAAAATAAACAGTATGTTTTGTGTTTTAAATTTTTTTTAAATTTTTGAATTTAAAAGTTAATTTATTAAAAAGAAATGAACTTCCTTCTCTCGTGCGTCCAACGACGCACCTGTGTTTTTATAATTTATCACATCAAATTAAGACTATTTTTTAAACCATTACTCAGCTAGATACATTTTTATAAAAAGAACTAAGCAGTAACTTTTTTTTGATATTTAAGAAAATGCTCAGTCGTGGATTTAAATATAAATTATTTGCTAAATTAAAAATTGAAAGAAAAAGAAATTTTCAATTTCTAAATTGTTTTTAAAAATGCCGAAACAAATTAAATATTTAATTTTCTTATGAAAATTTGGTAGCATGATTAAAAAAATCATCAAATCCCCATAGACTTGGACACTATAAAATATTTTAAAATTATTTTGTATTGAGAATTTTTTTTTCGAAAAAAAGCATATTTACATAGATTTTAGGTGATTTTCTGAAGCCTGTAATTTGGAAAAGACTTCGCACAGGCCTAACTTGTTGCGACAAGTTGGAGATTTAAAATCTCCTATATACCAAGAAAGCAACAAAATAGAATGGGCTAATTGTTTTAGCCATTCGCTTTGCGGAGAATACGACCTAATGTGTTAAATTTTGTGGTTCATGTATTTTTTGCATTATCCAGCTTTTCAAAATTAAAAAAAAATCCATTCAAACGAATGTTAATATACAATCTTCCTGCAGTTGAATTCAAATATGATGATTATGACTTTTATAAGTGAATGTTTCATTTGGCCAAAAAACTTTTCATTGATTAAGTTTCTTAAATTTGCGTTGAAAATTGTCTTAAAAAAAGATTATACATATGTTGAATGTAATAGTTTCAAATGCGTTATTATTTCATACTTTTACTCTAAGGGTTTGAACACCTAAATCCCCCTCTTCCCCCCTTGGCTACGGGCCTGGTATTAGGTAACATCTTCGATTTCAGTTTCCATTTCAACAAATGTTGAAAAATCTTCCATATTTATAAAAGCGAATTTGATTGTTTGAGTTGATTATGTTTAATATTTTTAAATTTTTGGTTTCTGCATATAATAGTTATGTGTTTTATATAAACATAATAATAAGAATATTATTGTGTTGTCCTACATTTATTTATACAATTTATTTATAAAACTCTTTAAGTCTTATGAACTCTTTACCAAACTGAGTCCGCACTATTTGTACTGGTGGTCCTACCAATTCATTTATGGACACAACCATAGAACTTGTTTTTAATAAACTGACTTCATATGCAGCGTAATGTGTGTTATAGATTATATTGTGTTATTTTTTGCAGTATAGGAATATTTCTTCAGCATTTGCTTTAACTATATACTGAATATTTAAAAGCACAATATCATCCTTTTTAATGGCAACACATAGTCGATTATTAAATGTATATCCCCATAACATAATTTCTGAATATAAATGAACTTCTGTCTCTGTCAATTGGAGCTGAAGACATATGTTATCTAAAGCAATGTTATCTAAAACAATTTTATTTTTCAGTATATATTCGGATTCATTATTTTCTTGAATTAAATAATTCCTATATATATATATTAACAATATATAAATTAACAATTTATTTCTTATAAGTTCTCATACTCTTATAGTACCAAAAGATTCATATGAGTTTGAAGATTTTTAAGTCAAACAGTATAGGGTAGCTGTTGGGATTTAGTAATAGAAAGTTAAAAGTATATGTGAATCTCAAATTATCTGAATATTAAATCATCTTATCTCTTTGGTTGCTTCCAATTATAAAATTATAAACATTTTTTTCCCCATAATGAAGAAATATTCCTATAGAACTCCACTCGTTTCTTGTTTATTTTCTTCTTTTTCTGTTTTATAAGAATAAGAATATTATACATGCACACTGCTCCTAAAGGATCGATTGGTTTCATGAAAATGACAACAAAAACTAAAAATGAGGCTTGATTTGTAATTTTCTTACGATCAATAATATGTTGAAAATTAAGTCGGCGCTGCTCCTTTTTGGGAGCTAAGGGGTTAGTAAGTATTTCACGATGTTGATTCATGCTATTGTTTCTAGCAGAAAAACAAACACACATAATACGTATTTAAAGAACTCATTGGAAAGGTAATAAAATCACCTTTTTAACAATATATCAACCAACATTATAGGCTTACTCGTTCCCGAGCTGTGCTCGTGTGAAGATGAAATCAATCAGTTGAAAGTACTAAGTTTTGACTTTGAGAGCGAATTTCTCAGAATCAGTACTTTCAACTGATTGATTTCATCTTCACACGAGCACAGCTCGGGAACGAGTAAGCCTATAATGTTGATTGATATATTGTTAAAAAGGTGATTTTATTAACTTTCCAATGAGTTCTTTAAATACGTATTATGTGTGTTTGTTTTTCTGCTAGAAACAATAGCATGAATCAACGTCGTGAAATACTTCTTAACCCCTTAGCTCCCAAAAAGGAGCAGCGCCGACTTAAATTGCAACATATTATTGATCGTAAGAAAATTACAAATCAAGCCTCATTTTTAGTTTTTGTTGTCATTTTCATGAAACCTATCGATCCTTTAGGAGCAGTGTGCATGGAGGTTTTCGTAAGAAAAAATTTTCGTTATATTTTGTTTTTTTTTTTCTTAACAAATGAATGCATTAAGTTGAGCTGTCTATAAACAAATAATTTTATCATTTTCTCTGATAAGTTTTTTTTTTTTTTTTTAGCACAGTTTTATTTTTTAATTGAAGGAAGACTCAATTTTCTCGTTTCAGCATTTTTCGATTGAGGGAGTCTTAGTTTTGTCGTTCCCTCTGATGAGGATTTTTTTCTGTTGCAACATTTTTTTCAAGTGAAAGAAAATAAACAAAACTTGAGTTTTTATAGTTTTATAAGAATTGATCCTGACAAAAAAAATTTATAAATTTTGTAGTAAGTAAGAATTTTTCCTGATAAAATCTTTTTTTATAAGCTTTTATTTAACTTGCTTCGTTCGTATATATGTATGCATGTATGTCCTCAAATCTTGCAATCCGATTAAGCTGAAATTTAGCATACATGTGTAAGCCCGGTGACTATGCAATATTATGAAAAAATTTTTGCCACACCCTCTTTTACCGCCCACAAATCAATAAAAATGCTATACCTCGAAAACGACTAGGCCGATTCAGATGAAATTTTGGTAGTAAATTTCTTTCAAGTAGAAAATGGGGCTTCAGAAAAGAATTTCACCACACCCTTTTTACCGCCAACAAATTAATATATCTCCAAAACTACCGGGCTGTTTTAGTAAATTTCCTTCAAGTAGAAAACGTGGTTTAAGAAACAATTTCACCACACCCGCTTTTATCGCCCACAAATTCAAATATCTCCAAAGCTATCTCCAAAGTTTTGGAAGTAAATGTCCTTCAAGTATTGCATGGGTTAGAAAAAAAAATGTTCCCCCACCCTCCTTTACCACCCACAAATCAATAAAAATGATATATCTCCAAAACTACTAAGCCGATTCAGCTGAAAATTTGGCAGCACATTTATATCAAGTAGGAGATAGGGGTTTAAATTTGGCCACACCTCCTATTACCTCCCACAAATCAATAAAAATGCTATATCATAATAAAGTGTAAAATGCAATAAATAATGTAAATGGTATAAATAATGTTAATATGCACTGTTAAGGTTAATGGTCTAAAAACTTAAAATGCTATATGTAAGGCTTTCAAAATAAAAGATGTTCACAATAAACCTTTAAGACTAAAAAGTAAAAAATAAAAATATATAAAAAAAATTTTTAAAAAATAATCAATTATTTACAATCAAAACGTGAACTAAAAAGAAAAAATAAATTTCAGTGACATTTGCCATATATTTGCATAGTGGGTATATTCTAGATTCAGAAGAACCTCTCTCTTGGTTACCCATCATCATAATAAAAGCGTACGTAAATAGTTAAGTTCTAGGGACGTATATAAATTTAGAAATTTTCAAAATGTGAACTACATTTAAATTTAAATAAAAAGCTTAAGGCACTGATATTGTGCAGTACACCTGTATAATGGATCGCGGCTTATATACAGATAAGCCTACTAAAAGATTCAATTCCACTGATATTGTGTAGTAAACTTGTATATTTTATAATAATAATATTTTTATAATTTCATAATATTAAAAAAAACTTTTATTTAATATTTTTTCTTTTCAGCTCCTAGATCCTACAAGTCTTATTTGAAGCTATGGGATACTGATGAAGCTTCAAGGGAGCCTCGTCTGGAGCCTCGTCTGAGACTCTAAGCTATATTGGGTCAGGATATTGCAAATATCTATCTCTGCATAGGCATCAAGAGATAGATGATGCAATAGCCGTAGAAGACGAGGGTCTACGGTTATGGACCAATAGCCCTCTAGAGTTCTTAGAAAGATATCTATATATTTTATGTGAGAACTGTTGGGACGAAAACGTTCCAACAGCTCTAACGGAAGCAATTACCACACTGCAACGTTTCCCCAACTCTGACACACTACGCCAATTTTGTATAGAGGTCATTAGGATAGAGAGACTCATTTACAAAAATGTTGATACTATGACACCTCCCCCACAGTTTTTTTGTTGGGTTGGGAGGAGTAATTAAATCAAAATTAATTTATCATTATCCCTATATATTAAGATTTTTATATTATTATTAGTATTATCATCTTAATTGTTTTGACTAAAAACTATTATGGAACTCTATACTTAACAGCTATAAAAGAAAAAAACTTCATTCATTCATTTAACTTTTTTTATATATTCCCACCCCCTCCAACGTGGGAACTTCGCACTACATTCACGACGTTAACGTTGACATGCATCATCAACAACAACACCAATAATAACCACACTTTGAAGTATGCTTCTACGAACTATGTGTCTACTTATTATAAATGAAATGTTTGATTCTTCTACGCTTTCTAGAACAAATCATATGTCTATTTATTTATTCTACAAATTTATTAGAACATCAATACTATGCTTCTATCACTTACTGATCCTATCCCTAGTTCACCATCTCATTACTACGTCATCAAACACTACCGATACATCGCTGTCGACTTTCGGTGACACCTTGCTTCCTTTGAAATTCATGTTATTAGAATCGAAATAATCATATGCGAATATACCCTTTCTCTTCATATGATTGAATTCGTCTTCGTCAATTAACGTCAAAGTACGTCAATTAACGTAGAACGTTCTTTTAAATATTAATAAATAAAGACAAAGTCAAATTTAATTTTGAAAGTTACATAAACAAAGAAAACAGTAAACGATAATAAGGTCTATGATAGCCTCTATGAAATTTATAAAATTTAATAAGACTTCAGCATCAAATATTCTAAAATAAATTGTACTCCTTTATTATTTTTTTTCATTAATACTCTTCCTATCTACCCACCGACACAGTGCTGTCGACTTTCGGTTTTATTAGCACGCACGATGAAATTAAAAAAAAATATATTCTAACCCTTAAACCTTCACCGATCCTAAATTGATATAATAATTTTGTCACCATTTTGTCAAGGTAAGAGTCGTTAAGTTGAATTTGATGCTAGGCATTTGAGAGTTAAAAAACAAATGCATGCAAACATGTTAAGCATATATTATGTTTATTTAGTTATGTTTGTCAACTTGTTTAATAATAATAAACATATGTTGAAGATGCTTCTGCACTTGCTTAACGTCGATATGAAGATTGCTTTATGAAGATTGAATAAAAAAATAAAAAAAAACAAAACAACAACATTTTATAGATACATACTATGTATGGATAAAATCATAAAATTCATTGTATGCTTGCAACAACTTTAATGTTTGATTCTTTTACGTTTTAATAATAAATCTAATAAAATTTGATAATTAAGTGTTCTAGAACAAATTATATGTCTACATATTTTGATTTGCTTATTCTACAACTTTATTATTATAACAATAATAACCTGCAAAGTAAATCAGCATTTTCGACTTCGTTGGAGATACTCTCACTGATCTCATCGACTTGCACCGGCTCATCATCATCGTCTAGCCACTCAGGCGGTATTAATCCTTGTGATTCACCAATGCCTCCATTGGAGGAAGAAATCTGATGTACTTGCATTGCATTTTTAAGCGATTGCAAATGTCTAATGGCTATTAGGTATCATTTGTTACAGTAAATAGTTTTGTGTCTGGGAAAAAGAAAATTTATATTTGAAAGGACGATTGCTTGTCTTGTTTACCACAGAATTCTAAGTTATCGAGTAAGTCGTGTTAGTGAACTGATGCAATAAAACCAAAGTTGAGCATATTTAAAGAAATTGTTGAAAGTGAACTATATAGTTCTATCTCTGTCTATCTATCTCTCACCCACTCTCTTTATCTCCCTCTCTCCTATCTCACACCCAACCTCGTACTACAGACACAACGCTATCAACAAAAATAAAATTCTTGGAAAAACGATAAGATCCTCAAGACTCAATCAAGAAACATGTTTGAACATGTACGATAAAATTTCTGGAAAAACAAGAAGTCCCCTCAACGCATGGAAGAAATACTGCGACTCAATTTTCTCGTTTCAGCATTTTTCGAGTCGGGAAGACGGTTCTGTCGCTAACATTAAAAAAATTAAAATTTCTGGAAAAAACTATGCGTCTTCAACAAATATATGCAAACATGTTAACATATATTATAATTATGTGTATATATTGGTGTTTAACAAAAATAAACCATATGTTGATTATGCTTCTATGCTTGCTTCACGCTGATAAGCTCTAGTATGTATGTATGTATGCATCAGCTTAGCTTATGCTGCACTGTGTCACGAGGCTGGCCAAAAATGGTTAAAGTCAGTGTTAGAATTTGAACGTTTTTTATTTTTATTTTTTTTTTTTAACACTCTGGTTAGATGATATCTAAAATATTTTCTTAAAATGTTTACAAATTTTGAAGTTATAGTGGTTCAAAGTCAAGGTTTGTGTTCAGCATACGAAATTTATGGGAAAATCCCAAATTTCATGTTCATTTATAATACTAAGAATTTAAGTATTTGAATGTAGCGGCTACCAAAATTTGTAACAGGGTTGTAAGTGATGCTTCTAGTTATAATTACAACACTGTTTTTGTTTACAAATATTGATCATATGTCAGATACCGTTCAAAAAAAAGATAGTAGTGAGGCATTGTCAAGACTTTTCAGCAACCGTGAACTTTCGTAGAGAATTTAAAAAAAAGTAGAAATAACACTTTTCCTGTTTTTTTGTATTTTGTAGCTACAAGTATGTATTTTAATATATTTAAAGTTCAGCTGCCCGATATTGCACGAATTCTTTTTGTGATTGTTTTTTAAGTGCCGACCTCGTTGCGGATTCGTAGTATTTTTCAACTGTGGCTAGAGATAAAGGAAAACAGACCCTGCGATGTTATGCGTCATGTTAAAGATTTTGTAGAAAATCATTTTGAACGAGTATAAAGGGAACAACAGAAAATAAGGCTTACTCTTTTAAAATTTTCTAACAATTGGTCTAAATATCATCGCATGAGAGATAGATTTGAAACTGAGTTGAGTGACTGGCTAGATAGCGATTTATTTGGTGAATTCATTTGTAATGTAAGTTTCCGTATAAAGTTTTGGTTTTGCAATAAAACTAAATTGTGTTATACTATATTAGGAAGCAAATACAAGTGGTAGAGGCCGATCGAAAGTTTCTTATGAGGAGGGTTCAATGAGAACAAAAAGGAGGCGAGTGGAAGAACTTGTCGCTTCTACTTCATCTGAAGCTCTTAAAAAAGCCGCAGAAAGGGTAACAGATTCAAATACTGATAAGAAAATTTGTGTTGAAAGTGCTCTAGCATTATACATTGATATGGATTTATCTATGAGGCAGTACAATATGATGAGAAAAATAGTAAATTCTGTTCACGAAAATTGCTTTCCGTCATACTATATGATTGCAGATGCTAAAAAAAAGATTTTGCCTGATGACATACAAGTAACAGAAACTTCTGCAGAGGTCCCCTTACAAAAGATTTTAGACAAAACTGTAAGAAGCATTTTAGATGTTCATGATATTGATACCGAAAATGATATAGTTCTGGAATGCAAGTGGGGATTTGACGGCAGTAGTGGTCATAGTGTGTACAAACAAAAATTTGAAAATGAGGAAGGTAGTGATGAATTTAAGTTTGTTACTTCTTTTGTTCCTTTACGCTTGTTGGATTGGGCAGATGATCAAGTAGTTTGGGAAAATGATAAACATTCGTCTTGGAGGTTATGTAGACCACTTAAAATTATTTTTACAAAGGAGAATCCAAATGTAATACAATCAGTAAGGGATATAATTACATTTCAAAAAACAAAAATCTTAATGTTCATTATAAAATGCAATTGACGATGATAGATGGTGCAGTTTTAAATGTATTAAGTGGAAACAGTAGTAGTTCAACTTGTGCTTTATGTCGAGCTAAGCCATCTGAAATGAACAGCTTATTGATTTTCAAAAGGCCTGCGAATGAGCAGTGCTATCAGTATGGATTGTCGACATTACATGCATGGATCAAATGTTTTGAATGCATTTTGCATATTTCTTACAAACAGCATATAAAGAAATGGAAAGTGGTAGGAAAAGAAAATAAAGATCATGTTGCTGAGCAAAAAAAAAAAATATTCAAGCAAAATTTAAGTCTCAAATGGGTCTTATAGTTGATAAAGTTAAGACGGGGTATGGCACAACAAATGATGGCAATACTGCAAGGCGCTTCTTTTCTAATGTGGAACTTTCAGCTCAGATTACTAATGTTGATGTAAGGTTAATAAAAAATGTTTCCATTATTTTAAGAACACTTTCAAGTGGTCATTATATTAATATATCAAGTTTTGAAAAACTTTTAAAAGATACTGCACTTTTATATTTCGAATTCTATTCTTGGTACTATATGCCTTCAACTGTGCACAAAATTTTAGATCATGGTATAGATTTTATTAAATATTCTACAATTCTCATTGGAATGTTATCAAAAGAAGCAATAGAATCAAGTCATAAAATTATAAGAAATGCAAGATTAAGACATACGAGAAAAATAAGTAGGATTGCCTCCATGAGAGACCTCATAAATTATCTTATTCTGCAGTCAGAGCCATCAATTTCGATGCGTAGTCAGAAAATACTTTTAAGAAAAAGTGATTTAAATGATCTGAAAATACTCTTTCAGTTGAAAAAAAAAGATTTAACGACATAAAAACAGCTAATGAATCATTGGTAGAACCTGAAAGTGATTACAGTGATAATTGTTAATATACTTTGATTGCCTGTAATACTTATATATATATTATGCATGCATGTTAAATATGTTATGTTAAATAAATAAAATTTATGTTTCTAAATTTATTTTTTACTGAGCGGCAAGGACTTACGTACTAAATTAATTTTTGTAAAATTTTGCTCTTATCTGAGCGATAATTTCGAAATGATGACAATTTTTAAATTTAGGTTGTATGGGAGGCGCTTGTCCGGAGGCGTGGCGCTTGTCCGATTTTCTTGAAAATTGTAAATATGTTACAATATTACTAAATATATTCACATGCAAAATTTCAATCTTATCGGATTGCTAATTTCCAAATTATTACAATTTTTAAATTTAGGTTGTATGGGAGGTGGGCGTGTCCTTTGAGATAATTTCATAAAATTTAAAAAAGTTATCAGGAATATATCAGAGACCAATCGAGCTAAGTTTGGTTCAATTCTAGAAACAACTTTGGAAAATATAAGGTTTTTTCATTTCAGGATATATGGGAGGTGGGCGTGTCCTTTGAGATAATTTCATAAAATTTAACAAAGTTATCAGGAATATATCAGAGACCAATCAAGCAAAGTTTGGTTCAATTCTAGAAACAACTTTGGAAAATATAAGGTTTTTTCATTTCAGGATATATGGGAGGTGGGCGTGTCCTTGGGTCGATTTTCTCTAAACTTCGTTTTTTTTCTTTCCTACTTATAAAAGCAATGTGTACTAATTTTCATTCTTTTATGAAAACTCCTTCTATTTTTGGCCACCGTTTATATGAAAACACGACACTGTGCGCTGCGTCTACACCAGACAATTGTCATATATATTTGATAATCTGTATTAGTTGTCAAATTATTGTCAGCTGCAAGGAAATTGTCTGATTATGACGTAGGTGGGCAAGACAACTGCAAGACAATAAATGACATTAGTTTCTTTATTGGACGTTTCCTTTGAAAGCGAATAGAAAAAAGAAAAAGAATATAAAAGCGCTGTTTTTGGTTTGCATATATGTTTTTCGATGTGAAGGTTGTGAGATCAGAAAGTATGGTTTTACGCACAAAATTTAATTTTTTTTCGATGGCCAACGATCTCCAAGTGCCACCACAAGCAGCACAAGTAAGTGCTCCTTTTGTTGCACTTGCTTCTGTTGCTGGTGGTGGCACTTCGAGGATGTTAACTAAAATTACACTGCACTATTAAATTGTTAAACACATATTAAATTGTTATTTAATCAAACATTTATTATCATAACTTACTTATGCTGCTGGTGGTGGCAATTGGAGAACGTTGGCCAGCGAAAGAAGCAGGATATTTGAGCTGCGCTGATTTGTACTGGTGGTGATGGCACTTGGAGGATGTTGGCCAGCGAAAGAAGCAAGAAATTTGCGTTGCACTTGCTTCTGTTGCTGGTGGTGGCACTTGGAGGATGTTAACAAAAATGTTTAAGAAAAATTTAACTAATGCACCTAAAACTTCACTTTCACACTGCGATTCTGTTTCGAAGTGCTTTTATCTAGTTTTTTAACATTTCTCAGCATTTTTTCCAATGAAATGTCAAAAATTGTCAGCATACGTCAAATCGTTGTCAGCTCAATTGTCTGCCTGACAATTGAGACAATTTAGCTGCCGACTGAGAAAATGTGAGTGTGTTAGTAAAAAATGTGTGAGTGATTGTTAAGACAAATTGTCTGGTGTAGACGCTGGGTTAGCTTAGCGTAGAGTTCTGCTTTAAGAATATCTAAACAAAAACTGCAACATCAGCAACTTATGGATACACACTAGAGAACTGCACAAGCCTACTTGAAATCGATTTCAAGTACTTGCTTAAAATACAAGTTCAAGCTAGCTTGAGCTTGATAGTTTTCAATCAAGTCTGACTTGTGATTGAAAATAAATAAGCCCATGACAGCTTGCGACTTGCAAGTATGCTAGCTTACAAGCGAACGGCACGAAGTCCCAAGTAAAGGAAAAATTGATGCCTTCGGCAAAAAGCTTGAAAAGCTTGAAATTGGAGGCAAGTATCCAATATAAAAACAAGTATCCAAAAAATGCAATGAGCTTGTGTAGGAAAAGCTTAAGCGTATTTGGACTTCTAAGAGTTCTGTGGACTCCGTGGTTGGCAGTTTTAGGGGGTAGCTGATTTTGAAATTGATGTAAAAATTTAAATTTTAGATGGCGAATAGAGTTGCCACCTCGATTTTTTTTGTATTTTTGCGAATTCTTGTTATTTTGAATTTCTTACAACGGATTTGATTTCGAATCTAATATCACAGTCTTAAAATTTAAGATGGAGGATAGGCTTGCCACCTAAATTTTCACCATAGTGCTGCCACCTAGTAAAATGTATTTTTAAGAGTTTTAAACACCATTTAACAGTGTTAAGGGGTCGCTGACTTCGAATCTGATGTCAAAATTTCAAAATTGTGTAATTTTTGTATAATAGTGTTGCCACCTATCAAAATGTATTTTTAAGAGTTTTAAATATAATTTAATAGTGTTAAGGGGTCGCTGAGTTCGAATCTGATGTCAGAATTTTAAAATTTAAGATGGTTCAAAGTATTGCCACCTAAAATTTTTTATTTTGACGAATTTGGTGCTGGAGCGAACAACAGGTAAAAATAGGTACCCCATTTGGTATATGTTTAAGGGGGTCCCGAAACACGTGTTTGACTTACAATTTGACTTGCAGTGGATAGTTACACACGTGTTTCGACGTGTCCCCCCTAAAAATGTAGCAAATGGGGGATGATAGACCCCTCTATTTGTGCGTCTCAGAAATGCTACCCCCCTTATAAAGCCCCAAAAAATGGTTATTTTTTACCTATCTTGCTTCCCCTTCGAGATATGGCACTTTTTCTACTTTTTCGAAGATTTTTCGAGGATTTTTCGAGGATTTTTCGATATATTTAAATTTTTTGTTGTTCCATATCTCGGGAGGGTAGCAAAATAGGTAAAAAGTAACCATTTTTTGGGGGTTGATAAGGGAGGAAGCATTCTTGAGACACGCGAATAGGGGGGTATATGTGCCCCCATTCGCCATATTTTTAGGGGTAAACGTCAAGACAAGTGTTTAACTGTCCACTGTAAGTCAAATTGTTAGTCAAACACATGTTTCCGCCCCTCCCTAAAAATATGGTAAAAATGCAACATCAGTATTTTGATAGATTCACACACCGAGTAATATGTAAACAATTATTTGAATTAGGCTGAAAGCGCCAGTGGGGGAACATCTGAGTTATTATCCCCCCTACTAAATCATACTAGCTCAAGTTAATAATACCCCCTAAATTTCCGCCGCTGGATTAACTTTGGTAAGTTTTACGTATATATGTATGTATATGTATGTGAACTTGCTTAACAACTAGCATATACATTCATATACACAAAATATGCACGTCCACTGCTGTAAGCAATAATAACACATACATAAAATATGTACATCCACTTGCTTAAACACATGCATATATAAAAAATATATACGTCCACTTGCTTAAACAATAACAACACACACAGAGGCTTCGAGAAGCTTCGAGAACTTTTCAGCAGCCGAAAACAACAACAACAACTCACATAACAAACATAAAATATGTACGTCCACTTGCTTAAACACATATACACACACAAGTTATGTATGTACCCTATAGGAACAGACTAACTTGTTTTTTAAAACAACTAGTTAAAAAACTAATTTAAAATAAACCTGTATATGAACTACTTTGAATTATATTAAGGCGGCATCCACTTCAATTCTAAATAGTTTGTATTGCATTATACATGAACTAATTGGAATACTACTTAAAAACAACTGATTGATAAACTACTTTGAATTATATTAAGGCGGAAACTACTCTGATTTTGACATGTTTTAATTGCAAATTTGTATTAGATTACAAGTTTATATATATTTAACCATGTTATTTCATCAAATATTATTAACTTTAGGCCATCAGTAATATTTTTCAATTGGTTATTTTAAAATAATTAAAAAAATTATTTAAATATAACTAATTTAACAAGTAGTTGAAAATATATGCAGACGAAAGTCAATTGACTTATTTAGCGGACATCACCATACAAAATTTGTTAGTTCGTTCTATGGTAAAAAGTCAGAATTACAACTAGTTGTGGTTGACAAAAAACTACTTTATCAACTACTTTTAAATTAGTTGATTTTGCTACAGGGTACACTTGCTTGAACAATAACAACATACACACATACACATATATAAAATATGTACGTCCACTTGCTTACACATACATACATACACATAAATTATGTATCTACCCTGTAGGAAAATCAACTAATTTAAAAGTAGTTGATAAAGTAGTTTTTTGTCAACCACAACTAGTTGAAATTCTGACTTTTTTCCATAGAACGAACTAACTTATTTTGTATGGTGATGTCCGCTAAATAAGACAATTGACTGTCGTCTGCATATATTTTCAACTACTTGTTAAATTAGTTACATTTAAATTATTTTTTTAATTTCTCTTAAATAACCAATTGAAAACTATTACTGATGGCCAAAAGTTAATAATATTTGATGAAATAACATGGTTAAATATATACGAGTATAAGCTTGTAATCTAATAAAAATTTTCAATTAAAACATGCCAACATCAGAGTAGTTGCCGCCTTAATATAATTCAAAGTAGTTCATATACTGGTTTATTTTAAACTAGTTTTTTAATTAGTTGTTTTAATAAACAAGTTAGTTTGTTCCTATAGGGTACATTTGCTTAAACACACATACATACAACAAAACGCATATGTACACGTGCTGACGTCATCAAGCTCCATTGCTCCGTGATCCAGAACCCCCATATCGTACCTACTAAATTGTTTAATTGACAAGCCTTTCTCGACGGCAAGCAGCTGCTTCCGGATCAATATTTGCCTGAAGTAAACTTTGAAGCAGTGTATTATGCCTTGATCAAGCGGCTGGAATGTTGATGTCTTATTCGAATTCGAAGAACTTTTCGTTTTTGTTTTCCAAGTTCGCGGTCAAATTCTTTGAGTATCATGCACCACAGCGAACTAGTCATTTAAGCTTTATTTTGCGAATAGTATGGCAATGGCACAAGTTTTCCCTTAAAACACCTCAGATTTTTGGCTTTTAAAATTACAAACACTCGTTTAAAAGTTCCATCAGCATTGCATAAAAATAAAAGAGTAAGACGGGTTTTATGCGCTTTTCCGCCCACTGCTTTGCTTCCTTCTCTTCATAAAGTTCCACTTGACAGAGCCTTGTAAAAAAGGCCACTTTCGTCTGCATTGGAAATATTGCATGGCTCATAATCTCTGGTTAAGTTTGGCAAGACTTGACTGCGGTAGTATTCAGTCTCCACAGTGTCTGCATCTGCTGCCTCGCCTAGTGTTTTCTTAAATTTAATGTTTTCTCTGCGCTGCCAACGCCACAGCCAACCACTGGATGGATCAAAATCACAATCCATTTTAAGTGCGAATTCTTCGGCCTTCTGTAAAATTTGAGCACCAGAAATAGACGTGTTCGCTGATCGCAACTGGTCAAACCATTTTGATAGAGCTTTTTCTACTCTACCGCAAGTGCTGTCACGCAACCGCTTGCGTTTTAAATTATTTTTGGTAGCTGCTGCCTCAACATCTTTGTATTTTCTTAGAATACGATGAATTGTTAAAACATCGCAATTGTACTCCTTTGCTATTTCTGTTTTCGAGTTTTCCTTTCCGTCAATTAAATTTAAGATTTACAGTTTCTGTTCTATTGTTAATACCGTTAACTTTCGGCCTTTTCGTAGTTTTCTTATAAGGAACTTATAACAACTTAACATATAACAAAGTGAACAACTTACATATAAGAATGCGAAATGATTTTTGACAGTCAGTTTATGGGCGATTAACACATATAAAATGATTAATGATCGAAGTATGCATGTTGCCACATTTAAAAAGTTGTTGCATTAATTTCAAAAGTGGCACTAAAAAGAGAAAAATAGCAGATATTTTTTTTTATTGGAGCATTGAATTTAGATGCACTTAAGCGATTATGGTACTTAGGCAAGAGGTACTTAAAAGGGGAAATATTTATGTATATTGTGAAAAAAATGTAAAATGCAATAAATTTCAGGCACTTAAGCGGGAATTGCACTTAAGCGGCGAGGTATTTAACCGGGGTTTACTGTATTAACAACAGAAACTCGACATACCCAAACCGTAATGTACGAACAATTTATAACGAAAATAATTACGCTGACCATGCACAAACAATAACACAGCAACAGGGAAACGAGCAAGGCTTGGAGTACACAACTACTCCAGAAGGCCGAAATTAAAAATATTTAGAATATCGAATATCAATACAAATTTTATTACTTTAAAACACAAAAATAAACAAATGACATTTCTGTGCACACAGGCGCAGATGTTTCAATATGTAAAATATCAAAACACTTAGAAAATGAAAATTATTACCCAGACGAAACATGTGAATTATCAGGAATTACCAACGAAGAAACACATTCTCCTGGCCTAATAGAATTAGACTTAGAAATATTTGACACAAATTGCAATCATGATTTCCAATTAGTAAAAGAAGATTTTCCGATAGAAACAGATGGTATAATAGGAAGAGATTTCCTCAAAAGATTTTTTTGCAAAATTGACTAAGAGACATTCACAATTTTATTACTAATAAATGATACAAATTTTGTTTTACCAATGCACACAAAACCATTTCAAACATTAAAATTCCACTTTGAACATATATCATTCAGCAAATTAAATTAGATTTAACTGAAGAAGAAGTTATACTTAATAAAGAAGTCGCACAAGGCATTTTCCTTAGTAAACGCGACAAACTCAGAATTCATAATTGATAATTTAGAATTAGAAACAGAACCACTTAAAGACTACAACATTGTAACATACAATAAGAAAACATTTAATAACAACAACCGTTTCAATAAAATTGTCTATAAATTAAAAACAGACTGTGCTGATGAAAAAGGAAAAATCTTCACTACTTAAAATTCAAAATTCATAATATTCAAAATAATTTTATTAAAATATAAAAAATTACAGATTATCATATGCAAACATGGAAATAATTATAGAACAAGTTGACAAAATGTTAAGAGATGACATAATAGAACCTTCCGTTTGTCCTTGTAATGCACCTTTATTGATTGCATCAAAAAAAAAAATAAAATAAAAAAAAAATGCTGACAACAAAACGAAATTGAGAGTTGCAATTGACTTCAGAAAATTTAATGACAAAATAGTTGACAAATTTCCACTTCCACGATTAGAAGACATATTAGATAAACTAGGAAGAGCAAAATATTTTTCAACCCTTGACATGACTAGCTCATTTCATCAAATTAGTTTAGACGAAAACTCAAGACAATTAACAGCTTTTTCAACAGTTAATGGACATTATCAATTTAAAAGATTACCTTTCGGATTGAAAATTTCTTCCAATAGTTTTCAAAGAATGCTAACAAATAAGCACTTTCAGTATTAGAATAAGAGGCATTTCTATACGTAGATGATATTATCATTTATGAATATAGTTTAAACCACCATAATGAAAATTTGATTAAAGTTTTAAACAGATTACAAAAATATAATTTAAAAATAAACGCAAACAAATGTTGTTTTCTAAGGCCAGAAGTAGTATATTTAGGACATTTAATTACAAAAGACGGTGTAAAAACAGACACAGCAAAATTCATAACCATTAAAGAATACCCAATACCTAAAAATGCAGACGAAGTTCGTAGATTCATTGCATTTTGCAATTACTACAGACTTTTCATACCTAATTTTGCAGATATTGCAAAAGATCTTAATTTCTTACTTAAGAAGAATACAAAAATTACCTGGACTACAAACTGTCAAATTGCTTTTGAACAATTCAAACAAAAATTAATTAATCCAACAATACTACAGTGCCCAAATTTGGACAAATCATTTATATTAACAACTGATGCGTCGAATTACTCATTAGGCGCAATATTATTTCAAGGAGAAATAGGCAATGATTTACCAATTTCATATGCAAGCAAAGCATTACAGAAACACGACTTACACAAACCAGTGATACAGAAAGAACTACTTGCAATCCATTGGAGTATACATTTTTTCAGACCAAATCTGTATGGCAGAAAATTCACTGTTATCACTGACCACAGACCACTAGTAGCTTTATTTACATATAAAAATCCATCATCAAAGATGACAAGGATACGTTTAGACTTATGTGACTATGATTTTGGCATTATATATAAAAAGAGTAAACTAAGCACGAACGCAGACAATTTATCAAGAATTCAAATTGACTCCGACATTATTAGAGAAATGATACCACAAGAGGTAGATGACAAAGCGAAAATAACGGTTATTATTACAAGGGTCATGTCCAAACAAAACAAATTGGACACTAATACGGTGAAATGCAGTTCTCAGCTGAAGCTTGATCACCTTCAAATATGGGAATGCACATCCGTAACTGAAGTTGAAAATATGAGGGGATTAAAATTTGATGTCGACAAAAATATGAAGAATGTTAAGATTCATATTGAAAATAATTTTGTGCACGTAGGATGTAAAGATAATTCAGCGAAACTAGATTCGATACTGAGGAAGTTAGCATCAAGATTGAATTAGGAAGATATAATAGAACTAGGCCTAAATAATAGTGATGAAATATTTAAAGTTTGGTATGTACAAAAAATAAATTTAAGAAAGCATATGCAAGCATAAAGATAAATGATAAAAAGCCTCAACTAAAAATAATAATGTATGCCGCCCCAAGACAAATAAGAGACAATTTAGAGCAATACAAACTAATTGACGAATTTCATAATTCAACATATGGAGGACATTTAGGAATACGTTATACATTGATAAAGTTAAAACAACGATACATTTGGAAAAACATGTGTAAAATGGTCATGAAATTCGTAACAAATTGTGATTATTGTGCAAGAAATATACAAACAAAAGAACCGATGATAGGAACTGACACACCCAACAACAGTTTTGATGTAATATCAATAGACACAGTAGGACCTTTAAGAATATCAAATGAGTACAGATACATTTTGACAATACAATGCGAACTAACACAATAGGGCTATTTACAATCTTGAGTATTTGACATTGCAAATTAATGCAATTGTAAAAATTTCCCATCAATCGTGAGCGCTCTTTTTCGGTTTACTTGCAATACTTGTTGCAAAGAATGGAATTAACAGCCGATTACTCACTGACTCTTTTAATTCGTTTAATTCGTTTAATTAATTCGTTTGTTTATTTCCATATCTTTGTTTTTAGCGACATTATTTTTTTGACAATCAGCTGTTAGCTTACAGTTTAGTATTGCATATGTATAGTAAATATAAACTATGGGTTCTTAGTGTTGCATATTTACACAAGCGTAGTAAATTCATATCTGTATATTTTGTTAGTGTAGAGTAAAAATATACTCTACCATTTTGCAAATGCTATGATGCAAGACCATTTGCAAATGATTGTGAACAGCACTAATATATAGTTATATATATATATATATATATATATATATATATAGCAAATCCAATTATTTCAAATGACGCAGTAACGACAGCTAAGGCATTAGTTCAACAATTCATTTTAAAATACGGACATTTCAAGATATTAAAATCAGACAACGGAACAGAATTTACTAACGAACATATGAAAAACATATGCAATTCACTTAAAATTAAACAGACTTTTTCAACACCATACCATCATCAAACAATATGTGCTCTGGAACGAAATCACAGAGTACTCAATGAATATTTACTATCGTTTACAAACGGCAATGAATGTGATCAATGGATCCCATACTACGCTTTTGCTTACAACACAACACTACATATCGACACAGGTTACTCACCTTACGAACTAATATTCTGAAAATTACCAAGTTTACAAACTGACACAATTAATAAAGACAACAAAATTTTTAATTTGAATGATTACACTAATGAGTTGCGAATCAGATTACAAACCGCTTTAAAGAAAGCTAAGGAAATAACAAGAGTTATAATGAAAAGAACAAGGAATAATTTATTAATAATTTAATAATTTATTTAATGTTTATCATCTACTGGGCTGTGCCTTTACAGATTACATACTTAACCTAATGAACAAAATATTAATTCGAATTAAAATAATTTGATACATCAAATTTAAACTTATTCCTATTATCCGCAAAATTATAATGACTCGCAGCTAAATGGCAAAGAGATAAGCATCTAGAAATCGGTTCATTCGCACCGTAGTTACTTCTATGAAAACACGAATAAAATAGATTTGTATATCTAAAATGCCTTAGCGGAGTGTAAAATGATACGAGACCAAGAAGTTCAGAGGAATCTATATTATTATCAATTAAATCTTTTACAAATAAAACACACTGAGCTTTGCGTCTGTTCTCAAGAAAGTGTCAATTTAAAAATTGACATCGCATATTATAGGAAGGCATGTTTTCAATGGAATACATACGGCGAAGAGCAAATGTGGATATATTCTTTTGGATCTTTTCTATTCGCCTGATGTCTGTTTCATAGATCGGATTCCAAATAACACAAGCGTATTCTAAAATTGATCTTACCAAAGTTACGAAAAGTGTTTTGATAGTAAAAGGATCCAAGAACTGCTTGCAATTTCTCTTTATAAATCCCAGTTTCGAGTTTGCTTTTGCTAAAATAAATTCCTTATGAGAGTTAAAAGTCAATTTTGTATCAAAAAAGACTCCAAGATCCTTAACTATACATTCTCGTTTAAATAAAGAATTTGTAACATATGCATAATCATAGACATAAGGTAAATCTTTTCTAGTACAAGGAAGAATTTTACATTTTTTATAATTTAAACTCAAGCTGTTTTCATTACACCAAGATATTTCTTTTTTTATGTAATACATTTATTTGCAATCTATTTTAAAATAATAAGCAAATCTTTTCAGATAATAAAACTTAACATACAGTATAAATATGCATGCGCCACATTTGGCGCAATTTGCTAAATGCCTTGTATACACAAGTACATATTGAATTAATTTTGCTTACAAGTAAATGGTTTGATCATTTTCTATATGGAAGATCTAGAACACCATGTTCCTTTCAATCTTCTTAATTCTTCACTTTCATCTAGTAGGCTGATAGCTAAAGGATTTATTTGATCACTAAGTCGCTGCAAATATCTAGTGCTTATATTATTTATTTCATCTTTTACACTTGGAAGATTTAAATCACTATGAAAAGCACTATTTGTTACAAACCAGGGCGCATTTGCTATTGGTTTAATGGTTTTAGATTGGAATCGTTGAATGATCTCGATGTTCGAGTTACTGGTAGTTCCCCAAAGCTGTATTCCATACGTCCAAACGGGTTTCAATATGGTTTTGTAGAGAATAATTTTGTTTTCCAAGCGTAGCTGTGATTTCGGTCCCAGTAACCAAAACATTCGTTTCGTCTTCATATTAAGTTGTTCTCGCTTTGCTTTGATGTGATCTTTCCAGGTCAGTCTTCTATCTAGGTGCATACCTAGATATTTAGCCTTACAGCTTGTAGAATTTGGACGACCATTGAAGTGGGGTGTTGGACAATCACCACGTCTTAACGTAAATGTGACATGAGTAGACTTATCGCAATTTACTTTAATGTTCCACATTTTAAGCCATTGTTGCAAGCTATTAAGCTCTTGCTGTACTGCGTTGGAGGCATCATAAGAAGATTCACTTGATAATAATAGCCGTATCGTCTGCATATCTGCATATGTGGCAATATTGACCGTATTTAGGGTAGGCATATCCGTTGTAAATATGGTATACAGTAATGGACCTAAAACACTACCTTGTGGCACTCCTGCGCTTATTTGGCATATATTTGTGTTATTAATTTTTACATAAACACATCGTTGATGTAAAAATGATTTAAGCAGAAGACAATACGGAGTTGAAAGAATTTTTTTAAGCTTAAAAAGTAAGCCACTGTGCCAAACTCTGTCGAAGTCCTGCTGTATATCCAAGAATACAGCTGAGCAATAGTGTTTGCGTTCTAAGGCTTCACTTATTTTATTAATGATACGATGACATTGCTCTGGAGTACCATGTTTATGGCGAAACCCAAATTGGTATTCAGGATTCGTACGGTTTTTTTCTAGTATTGGGAGAACTCTTCGATAAAATGTTCTTTCGAATATTTTTGAGAATGTTACTAGCAAACTTATAGGCCTATACGAGGTAATGTTGTGTTCCGGCTTGTTTGGTTTAAGTACCATTACTATTTCCGTGCATTACCATTGAGATGGAAAGTGACTGAGTCGAAGAATAGAACACAGTGCAACACAAAAAAAAAGAACCATATACGGACATCACTACGTGATAAAAGAAAAAAAAAAAGACCTCTGTCTCCCAATTTTGCCCAAAGTCCTTCAGGTTTTTTTTATGGGACCCTGAAGAAGTGGGGCCTCGGTGTCATTTTTGGAAAAAAGTGATAATTTTCTCAAGCTCATATCTTGCAAGCCGTTCGGAATTTTGATTTACTCTCTGAGGCAAAGTTGTAGCTCTTGTCATAAAGAACAAAAAATGTTAACATATAAAATAAAAAAACTTCATCTTCAAGGTCAAAATCGCAAAAAACTTCCAAATTAGCGAAAAATGGCCCAAAAAGGTTGAGAAGACCTTCGAAAACGCTATAAATCTGTAAAATATGTATATATATATATATATTATATAAATATGTGTTATATATATTATATAAATATGTTTTTATGATTTCTTAAAAAAAATGTTTATTTCTAAACTTTGATCGTAAATAATTGTCAGTCAGGAGGCCGAGTGTGTGAGTGCACTGTACCTTCACTGATAGTAAGTGCATTCTAATAAAAATTCTCAAGCTGGTGAGTTCCCGTGCCCAAACTATCAAACAACTACTGGAAGCAAACATCTGCATTGAATTCACATAAAAACAACCCAAAATATAAAAAAAAAATACCTGGAAACACATTGTAGCTCTTGTCATAAAGATGAAATTGTGAACATATAAAATCAAAAAAACTTGTATCAAAAAACTACCTGGAAGCAAACATCTGCATTGAATTCACATTGTAGCTCTTGTCATGTTTAATGTCTTGTATGTTTGATTAACGCTCAAAAATGAAATATGCCTGGCCAAACCCATGTGTTTGTCCAAGGGTTAACAGCGTTTAGGTAGCGCTTAAGTATCACGCGATCACGCACCGACCGCAGCAGCACAGGCAATGCAGTAAGCTCAGCACACGCAACGAGGGACGCAGCACACAATATAAAAGCGACACGACGCTCACATCGAGGCATTACACAGCGCGACGTCAACGAGAGCTCAGCGGTGAAAGTGAAAAAGTGAAAGTAAAAAAAGTGAAAGTGCAGCAGCATAATTCGCACACAACATTGGCAACTGACAATTCCAACATGCAGTGTGAAAATATTGATTTATTTTGCTACGTTTGCGGTCATCAAATCAGAAAAAAAAGTTATACAAAATTTCAAAAGGAAAATAATCTTTTAACTAGTGAATTCAAACGAGCATATAAGATGTTTTTCGATGAAGAAGACTTGACCGGTGAAAATTACACACCTAATACAGTGTGTTGTCAATGTAATAACTATCTCATGGCATGGTTGAGAGGAGGCAAACATAGTATGAAGTATTGTAAGCCGGCAAACTGGATTAATCTCCCAGGTGATCATGATGAAACCATTTGCTATGCATGCGTAAATTACACATGTGGTCCAAATCGATATGCTGAGAGGAACAAAACTTATGCATGCACCTGAAAATTTTGTATCACCAAGGCCGCCAACTCCAGATCGTAGTACAGAATGTACAGGAATGACTAGAGCAAGTGGTGTTACTTACTAAGATCCATTTGATACCGATTATAAGCCCCAATAGGGAAGAGATGGACCACAACTAATAACACAAATGGAAATGGATTTCATTGTGACGATATTGGGACTATCGCAGCGACTTGCCATATTTTTGACAGCGTTTTTAAAGCAAAGAAAACTCACACATGGTAATGTAAACTCTACGGCGTACCGCAAACAGCAAGCTGAATTTCAGAGCCTCTACGCTCTAAATGATGACAATTCGTTCGCTTACTGCAACGATGTAAAAGCTTTGGTGGTAAAAAGGGGAATGAACTACATCGCTAGTGAGTGGAGATTATTTATTGATGGTTCTGTTTCAAGCTTGAAAGCAGTGTTGTTGCATGTTTCGAACCAAAAACCTTTCATTCCGCTAGCTATGGGTATTAACATGAAAGAAAGCTATGAAACATTGAAAGATATAATGGAAAAAATCAAATACTATGAAAATAAATGGAAGATTTGATGTGATTTGAAGGTCATCAACATTTTGCAAGGGATCATCGATAAGGGCGGCTTTCCAAAATTCTTTTGTTTTCTTTGTAATTGGGATTCGCGCTCACCTCTGAATCAATACCAATGTAATTCGTGGAGACCAAGAGGAAGTGTGGAGGAACAAATGAAACAACATAAACTGAGGAATGCACCTTTAATAGACAATACTGATGACATCTTGCTGCCACCGCTCCACATAAAATTGGGAATTGTTAAAAAATTCATCGAAGTGGCCGTTATACATTGTCCAAACGCATTCGACTATTTCAAAAGCGTTTTCCCAAAGCGTTGCGATGACAAAATTAAAAAAGGTATTGTAGTAAATCTAAAAAAAATTTTTGTTCACCTCATTGTACTATTTTCACTTTGTTAATGTTTTCTTTTCTGTCTTTATTTTTTGTCTTCATTTAACAGGCGTACTTAATGGCCCTGACATTAGAAAGCTATTCAAGAGCAACATTGAATCATCGCTTCATGATTATAATCATTCAATGGCATGGATTTACCTTCAGCGTGTATGCACCAGAGTCTTGGGAGGGGATCGAGACGCGGAACTGGAAGCAAGAGAATGGGTGAAAGAAATGCTGTATTATTTTGAGAAAATCGGCCCATCGATGACATTAAAGCTGCATTTTCTTCTTTTTCATTTTGACGATTTTATCAAACAACTCCCTACCGAATCCGATGAGCAAGGAAAACGGTTTCACCAAACCACAATGCCCATAGAAAAACGGTACAAAGGCAAAAAACTCGACGCATTGCTTGCAGAGGTAATATCAATTTGATTGATGCATTGTTTTGCATTCCTTTTTTGATTCTCTTTTTATTCATTTTATTTTTTCTTTTCTTATTCATTTCAGGTATGTTGGTGGAGTCACAAGATCACCCTGTATGATGTTAATGAAGTATCTGAAGAAAAAGATGATGATGGAGGGCAGTCTGGAAGTAGAGTGCCTGTGGACACCATAAGTTCTGAATCAGAGTCAGATTCGGACGATTCTGACGACGATTTGGATCCACAACTTAAGAGAGTGCGATTTGCAAGTCCAGGGCCATCAACATTATAAACATAATACGAATATTTTTTTTATAATTTTTGTAATAGATAGCGTAGTATTGTAGTGCCATCCCTGCTGAGACTACTAATCCCTACAACACTGAAACTTTATTACGAAATATCCATGCTACTACTCTTTGTTACAACCCTAACTCTAAGTGTCAACCCTTACACCCTAAGAACTAAGATTAATAAAATCAGTAATAGTATAACAATGAAACCTGCAACATGCCTTTTCACTTACGGGAGAGGCTTTATAGTATCTCAATGTTGAAGTAAAGAAAAAACAAATGAAATTAAAAAATGTTCGGGAAATTTTTCACTTTTGCGACTACCTAAGCGCTACCTAAACGGTGTTAAGAATCATTCCTAGGAAGTTGATATGTTCTAAAAAGTTAAAAACTGAGATCTTAGGTTAATTTTTTTAGTTGATTTTTTCCTCGAATTTTGATTGGTTTGCTACCTATGGACCTGAACAGGGGAAAAAAGGTAAAAAAAAATTGAAATGAAGATGAATTTTTTTTTGATTTTATATGACAAGAGCTACAACTTTGCCTCAGAGAGTAAATCAAAATTCTGAACGGTTTGCAAGATATGAGCTTGAGAAAATTATCACTTTTTTCCAAAAATTACACCGAGGCCCCTCTTCTTTGGGGGCCCATAAAAAAACCTGGAGGACTCTGAGCAAACCTGGGAGACAGGGGTCATTTTCTTTTTGGTCTTTTATCACGTAGTGGTGTCCGTATATGGTTATTTTGCCATGACTTAAAAAATGACACACTGTGGAATTGAAGATGAGAGTCAAGAAAATAATACTTTTTTTGGTAAATTTTTTGCAACTTTCGCATCAATTTTGTCATATCCAGGAGATTTATTGTTATTTAGCATTTTTATTTCGGCCTGAACTTCGTTTGGCTTAATGAGCTTGATATGCAAATCCATTTGACAAGATGAGTCCAAAAACTGTTGAATTTGAGTGTCATTATCATTTAGAGTGTGTAGTTGAACTGTCTGTTCTAGGTGCGAAGCAAGTGCAGCAGCTTTAGTTATATCTGACCTACACTATTGTTCATTAGAATCTTTTATAGGAACATTTCTCTTCACAGGCCTTTTAAGGTATTTTGTAGCTTTCCATATGCTATGTTCATTATTCCGTTGATTGACATTCAGGCCTCGCAAATAACTGCCCATTGCTTCATTTTTAAATTCTGCCAAGCGTGTTTTTAGTATTTGAGTTGCTTGATTGAGTAAACTTTTATCAAGTGGATTCCGGCTTAAATGCCAAACTCTTCGTAATCGTCGTTTTTCCCTTAAAAGCTCTCTTATATCCGCTGATAAATAAACCTTTTTACCAATTTCGTGATTAGGAGAGGCAGTTGGAGTTGACAGAAAAGCAGCTTCATGAATTAAGTTGGTAAATGTTTCAACCGCATCATCTAGTTCATCACCACTCTTAATAGGTATACTTAAGGCGAGATTCTTATCCATCCAATATCTAAACGAGTAAAGATCCGTTTTTGATGAGAGCAACTTCATCGTTTTAGGAGGGTTGCTTAAAATAGTATTGTAATTCAATATGATTGGCGTGTGGTAAGAGCTCAGATCATTATTGCCTATTATATCCAGCACATGGCTTGGTGTACCTTTATATACAACCAAATCTAATAAGTCTGGTATCTTATTTTGATCACTAGGCCAATATGCAGGTTGTCCAGTAGAAATTGCATGGTAACTATATTTACAAATACATTTATAAAGCTCTCTTCCCTTGGGATTGATGAGTATTAAACCCCACCACGGATGCTTAGCATTAAAGTCGCCTCCCACTATAAAACGAGGTCCTAGGTTTCGAAAAAAGTGTTTATAATCTTGACATGCAACACTATGTCTTGGTGGAAGATAAATCGAAAATATCGATACAAAGCTATTATCTTACATTACTTTTACGCCAGCTGCTTGCAAGTCAGGTTGTCTGAATTCTTCTTGGGTGTCATAACTGATGGTGGATTTTATTAATATTGCTAAACCAGCGTGAGCTCTTTCATCAGGATGATTTGCAACAAATAAGTCATAGCCTTTTATTTTAAAATATGATTTTTTAGTGAAATGAGTTTCAGATACTAATAAAATATCTATATGCTTAGAATAGAGAAAAATTTCTAGCTCATTTAATTTACTCGAAAGTCCGTTGGCATTACATATTGCAATTATTTAGTTTAATTGCATAATTTGTTGATAAGTATTGACATCATATTTAATAGGGTATTAGTCAATTCAATTTGCTTATTTAACATGACCTCTATATTTTTCATTATATTGTTTTCACTCTTATTTAACGTATTTCTTTTACGAACATCTGAGTATGTCGTATTTGTAAGGAAGGGATTGCCATTTGAGTTAACATTATTAGTTGAATTTATTCGTGGATAGTCATTACGATTCATTTAGCTGATTCATTAGCTGACGTTTGTTGTTGTTGTTGTTGCTTGTTAAAAACTGATTTTTTATGAATAAGTTGTTGGTATACCTGACAGCCTTTGTAGTTTGCAGTGTGATTTTGTAAGCAATGGGCGCATCGAGCAAGAGAGCTTTTTTCCTTTTGGCACTCAGCTGCTGTATGATCTTCGTCAAATTTTACACATCGGTGAGGTTGCTGACAGTATGATTTGGTATGACCAAATTCTTGACAACGAAAATATTGAACACGATCATTGGATTTATAGAGGGTTCGACAGTCATCATAGCATTACCAACATTTTTTAATTCGTACACAGTTTTGTTACTTTTATTAGGTTCGAGATCAACAAAAAATATTGGCAATGGTTCTTTAGTTATACGACTTTTTATATTAACTATATTTCGAATCTGGTGTCCTGCTGACACAAGCTCCGCTTTGATGTTTTCAGTTGGTGTAGAAAAGTGTAGCCCTTTTAAAACAACTTTATAGGCATGTTCTTGTTTTAATTGGTATGTATGAAAGGCGATCATATTAGCTTCAAGATATTTGACAATCTTTCTGTACGAGCCAGTTGTTTTAATCATTAACTTAACTTGATTATTTCTTAATGACTTAAAATTAAACTCATTGCTACAAATAACACTACATAACTTTGTTACCATTCTACTTATATTACTAACATCGGGTGTAAATATAGGCGGCGGTTTTGGAATCGAAGCATTCGAGTTATCATCTTCGCTAGTATTGTTTGCAGTTTCAAGCAGCGAAAATTTATTGTTAGTTGATGTTTTGCAATACCAAAAACCATTAATACCAAAAACGAAATCAGCCTGGAGATAAAGCGAAGAACAATAATTGCTAATAGGTGCTACTACGGGCTCAGTAAGCAACTAAGTTCCAGAGCCCTCTCTCGATCGATAAAACTAACACTCTACAAGACGCTCGTTCTACCTGTGCTGCTTTATGGCGCTGAGGCATGGGTAGTTTCGCAAACTGACGCAGCCGCTCTGGGGGTGTTCGAGAGAAAAGTTCTTCGCAAAATCTTCGGTCCTGTTCGAGTCGGCGATGACTATCGCATCCGAATGAACCACGAGCTGTATGAGCTCTACGATGACATTGACGTAGTTCGGCGTATAACTGTGCAGCGACTACGCTGGCTGGGTCATGTCCATCGTATGAACGACGAAGCTCCAGCGAAAAGGGTGCTCGAGGCGAGGGTCGCTGGTCAACGACGACGAGGGAGACCATGCCTCCGATGGATGGACCAGGCTGAGGAAGCCCTAACCGCACTTGGTGTATCCGATTGGAGAAGGCGCGCGCAAAGCAGAGGCGCCTGGCGAGAGCTGATGAGGTCGGTTGAAACCCGGACACGGGTTGTTACGACCAACTAAGTAAGTAAGTAAGTGATGTTTTGCAATGCTGTCGATCGCTTGACGTTTTTTCTGCTGCACATCGGGAGAATGAAATAGCCTGCGTTTTTTCAGTATACTTGAATTTTGCCAATTGTTGTCATTGTCTTCACTGCTTTCATCGTCAGAGTTCATGTTGCTAACCAAGTCCGTTAGGTTAACTAGACTTGTTTTGCTTAGCAGCACACTTGTTTGTTTTAAAGTTTTGTTTTTTTTTTTTATACTTAATGTTTTTGTTTTTAAGTTGCACCTCACACGTCTGTTTACGGTCGCGGTCAGATGGAGACTTCACCAAGATATGATTAGATTAATTTCTCTTTGAAATTTAGTGCAATCATTAAAATTTTTTATTGCAGTGAATATTTTTAAATCATCCGCATATAGTAAAAATGTACAGAATGAAAAAATTGAAGAACATCGTTTATAAAAAGTATATATAAAAGAGGGCCTAAGTGGCTACCTTGCGGAACACCGGATTTGACATCAATTACTCTAGAGTAACAATTATCTAGAGTAATTTCTAAACCAATTTTCTAAATAAGAAGTAATCCACTTTAAACAAACAGAATGTACTCCTAATTTATTAAGTTTCTTGACTAACAATTTGTGATTCAGACTATCAAACGCTTTTACGAAATTCGTATATAATACATCAACTTGCATTCCGTTTTCAATAGATTCTAGACAATAGTTAGTAAATATTGCAAGGTTAGAAGACGTGGATCTCCCACAAAAAAAGCCATGCTGCTGAACTGAAATATAATTTTTCAATTCAGCAAATAAGCGCTTATTACTGATTTTATTTAAAACTTTTGGTATGGTTGAGAGTTTAACAATTGGCCTATAATTTTCTATTAGCTCTTTTTGACCTGACTTCAACACTGGCGATATAAACGAAAGCTTCCAATCGTCTAGGACTGTGCCCTCATCAAGAGACTTACTAAAAACCAGCGTGAATCTGTACAATTTTTAGCTAACAGCTACTTTGACAGTTCGAGCAAAGGCAGAAAAAGAGTGCTTTTCTCTTAAGTGACTTAACCTATATTAATGAACATTGGTGTCAACCAAGTTTCAACTAGAGCGATTATGTCGAAATCATGGCTCGCCGCCGGAAAACAAAGTATTTATATATTTCAACTAGAGCGATTATGTCGAAATCATGGCTCGCCTCCGGAAAACAAAGTATTTGTTTTAGTTCGCAGGCCACCTGCATTGTGGAAGTAAAGAGAAAACGGTTTCTCTTTATTATTAGAGTGGATCGGCAACATTGAATTAATTTTAAAAGAACTTGCAGCGAAAGTTGTTAGAGCAGCTACTGAATTGATTTCTTCTTGTTGCTCAGTACTTATCAGAGAACTGCAAAACTCACTTTTTGCTTGATTAAATCATTCACAGAAATTCTTACTCAACTCAACTCATTCAACAAAGTTCAGCGTTGAATAAAATCAGCACAATACTGGTGAACGCGTCTTTTGCGTCAGTTTGCGTTTGAGTTCGTCTGATCGAACTCACATGTTTCAGTGAACGAGTGTTGACGTTGAATAAAATAAAATGATGCTGCTGAATGCGTCCTTTGTGTGAGCTGATTGACGGATTGCATTCACATGTTTGAGTATTGGCGTTGAAGTGTATACGGATATTTGTATTTGTATTTTGTATTTATTTTAACATAAAATTAGTGCAGTAAGATACAAAAAGATCTTTCATTAGCACAACAGATAAGAATATATAATCAACCAATAACATTTAATTGAGAGATACTTAAAGATAAAGATTTAATAGAATACAATTAAAAAGATACAATAATACGATGACACATTAGATTCTTAAAGTTAGATAAATAATTATTAAATTAATGATCTTATAACATAAAAATCATGAATAGAGCAAAATTGTTTAAATTATTATTATTATTACTATTATTATTAATTTAATCAGACTGATTTAGTTGCTAGAAAAATATAACATAATTGACTGACTGAATTTACTCGTACTGACGATACTTTTAACATTAAGCGGTAGTGAATTCCATAGTTTAATGGCATTGACGAAGAAAAGACGTTTAGATTGTAAACAATTATATTTAGGTAGTATAAGGTTGCCGGTTCGATTTGAGGTAGAGAAGCGCAGTTTTTGAAAAAGGTATGATGGAGTCCTGTAAGTAATGAGCTTATGCAGAAAGATACAATTTATTGCGTTCATATAACTAATAATGCCACACCCCAAAATATCCTTACTGAGAGTAGAGATATGTTCAAACCGACTCAGTCCGTAAACATATCTAGTTGCATCGTTAAAGGCAACAAGTATTTTGTACGCTGAATGTGAATCTAAGTTACTGTATACCAGTTCAGAGAATGTTATATACGGCACAATTAATTTAATAACGAGTCTCTTTTTAGTTTGAACTGGTGTAAACTTAGCAGATAGCCGAAGGCAACGCAACGTATAATAAATTCTTTTAATTGTACTATTAATATGATCAGAACATGACATTTTTGCATTAATAAAAAAACCTAGATTTTTTACTTTATTCACCACTTGCAAACTTTTATTATTTAATAGAATGGGTGGGATTTCCAAGTTGTTAAGTTTGTCCTTTGAAATAGGTAGCAGAAAAGACTTATCTGCATTAAGGCAAAGATCATTGTCAAAGACCCACTTATGAATTCCACTAAGATCATCATTCAACCTGCAACACAAGTCATCGAGTAGTCCGACTCGGTTTGAAAAATACAACTGAATGTCGTCAGCATAAGCATGCATCATCACATCATTGCACACAGTAAAAATGCCATTAATAAAGACGCTGAATAGGAGCGGCCCAAGAATTGATCCCTGTGGCACACCAGCTGCAATATCCTTAAGGTCGGAAAACTTATTTTTAATCCTTACCCTCTGCCTTCTTCCTTCAAGATAACTGTCAATTAATTTGATAGCAGTATTATTGAAACCAAAAAGCAATTTAAGCTTTTGAACAAGAATAGAGTGATTGACGCAGTCGAAGGCTTTAGAGAAATCCAATAAACAAAGTAGGGTTATATGTCCTGCATCAAACGACGTGCGGATATCGTCAAGGACTTTAAGCATGGCAGTCGCACAGCTATGCCCGGCTCTGAAACCAGATTGGTATGGAGATAGAAGGCTATGAGTGTAAGATGATTATTAATTTGTTTGGCCATGAGGGACTCACATATTTTAGAGAATGCAGACAGAATGCTAATTGGTCTATAATCTTTCATAGCAGAAGCGTTACTGACTTTAGCGATTGGAATAACAGTCGCAATTTTCCACGATTCAGGAAAGCACGAAGTTGTAAAACAATGATTGATAACATGTGTTAACGGTTTGATGATATATGGTAAAATTAGCTTTATAAATCGTAAAGAAATGCCATCATCTCCAACAGCATTTGATTTTATTTTCATGATAGACTTGGTGACGTCATTTATGTCAACGTTAGAAAAAGAAAATTGTTCCAGATCCTGGAACTGACGCACATTACATTGAAAGGTGTTATTGCCTGATGAAGTCTTGGTAAGAAAAAAGTCATTCAGAGCATTTGGATCAACATCACACTGAGTATTATCTTTGCTACAGACACCGAGCTTACGAATATTTTCCAAAGATCTCTAGAAGAAAGTGAGCTGTCGAGTTTTCTACGAAAGTATTTTTTCTTAGACTGTCTAATTACAGACACAGCTTCATTGCGAGCAAGCTTAAACAATCTCCAATTTTCATCAATGCGATGTTTCTTCCATTTGCCATAAAGTTTATTTCTTTTTAAAATAGCTGCTTTAACGTGTGAGGTATACCAAGGGCAAGTCTTATTTTCAACAGTCACGGTACGTAGAGGCACAGAATTCTCGAAAGCATTTTGCACATGCGATGTAAGAACGTTCAGTTTATCATCAACAGACACAGAAACCCAACAATCTTCCCAACAAATTTGAGAGAAATAACCATACAATAGAGAATAATCAATGGATTTGTAGTCGCGATACGATACTGACATAGAGGACGAATCACGACATGTAAACAAATTTATGGAACAGAAAAGCAGATCATGATCAGATATAAATGATATTTGATCAAAAAGTGAAAGTAAAGTAACATCTGAAACAATAAAAACATCGATTAGGCTAGGAGTCACATTTGGAGCAAATCGAGTTGGATAAGAAGAATTTACAACTGTCATTCCAGCAGCCTTAACACTGTCAATAAAGCTATCAGATATGTTGTCCTTGTTAAGCAGGTTTACATTAAAGTCACCACATACAATATAGGAATCAAAATCAATTACACGCCTATATAAATCACTAAAAAAAGGTTCAAGACTGCAGCATCTGTTAGGATTATAAACGCAAGAAACAAGTAACTTAGCATTGTTATTATTACAAATTTCAACATTTAAAAACTCAACATCTGAACTATTTGACAAATTTACAAGCCTAGTTTTAAGAACTGATTTGCAATAAATAGCAACACCACCTCCTTTTTTATTCATTCTGTCATTTCTATATAGAGTATAGTTGGAAATATTGAAATAACTGTTGGGGATATCATTATTAAACCAGGTCTCGGACACACAGATAACATCAACATTAGAACTTTCAAAAACATATTTTACAGAATCAAGTTTTGATGGATTTAAACTTCTCGCATTAAAATGGACAATAGAAAGGCCATCGCGTTGTTTACATAAAACATCAATTAACACCTTACGGCGATCATCAACATCACCAAACGGACTATGATTCATAGTTACTACACACAACATCGACAGACGAGCAACAAACAGGCATAATAACAATCAACAAATGAAACAAGTCTAAAGCAATCATAATAAAAGTAATAAAAACAGTAATAATAATAAATTTTGAAAAATAATTTGAAAAAGCAAAAATTAGTGTAATATTTAATGATAGGCTAATTGGCATCAAGTCGTTGACTACCCGGTGATGAAACAGCTTCAGAAGTTGTACCAGATATAATTTTGTGCAGTTCATCCAGGCTACTGATTCGAACGCCTTCAGAATCTTTGCATACCCTAATGTGCACAGTGCCACGGAGAGTAAACGCATTAAATATGTTGTTTTTGCGTTTATGAGCAATAGCAACTTGCAGAATCTTACGATTCTCAGCAGTGAGGCTTTCGAGAATATAAACATTGTTATTATGTTCAAATCCGGCAGCTCTTAAATTGACTGCTGATTTAGTTCGCCGCCGATAAGCTCCAAATGCCTTGAGAACGCGGTTACGATCAGAAGTGGAGAGAAACTTTATAATAATTAAAGAGTTAGGGTGGCCCAGATTTGCTTTGACTCTAAAAATGTCTCTTATTAGTGGCGGCTGAAACTCGATGAAGAGACAGATTCTATTAAAAATGCTTTTAAGGTTCTCTTCTTCCGAGTACGGTATACCAAATAATACAGCATCAGATAGTTGGTCAATGAAGGTTATGTTGCTGTTGTTGTTCGTGCTTAACTGCGATCGCTGTTTCTCAAGTTCATCACAACGAGAAGACACCAAGCGAAGCTTATTTTCAAGCGAGATGATTTTATTGTCAAACTCGCTGATATGAATTTTCAGTGCACTCACTTCTGTTATTATTTTGGCCTCCAGTTTCTCTTGCAGACTAACGATCAGTGCAGAGAGGCTCTTGAAAGAGTTGTCGTTAAGGGTGAGCAGACGATCTTCCAGTTGACGAATCTCCGATTTAATATTATTGCTCAGGCGCTCTTCAAGTTCTTGCAGCTGAGCTCGCACCGTTCCATCCGTCCTAGGTGTACCATCACCCTTGCTGTTCATACGGTTAGAGTGTAGTTGTTGTTGTTGTTGTTGGCGCGTTATTCGGGGTGTAGGCAACATTGACTTACTGAGAAATAGAGCAGTGGCTCACAGCAGCAGCAAAATCACAGCAAGAATAGCACCAAAGAGAATGACCGCAGAAAAACAGCAAAAAAGACAACAGCAGATGACTCGAGAAGGAGCCCAAGTAAATACTTAGCTGAAAGCAAGCAAAAAGCCGTAGGTGATGGTCGGCAGCGGTCAGGGCAGGCGGGATGGCAGCGATCATGTACAAAACAAAGTGCAGAGCAGTAGACCGGTAGTAAACATAGCGCGCGGTATATACTTTATTTTAGCGCGAGTTATTTATTATTATTTAGCGGAGATTAGTTAATTTTCCATTTAATATACAATAATATACAATTTCACTTTCTTGAGTCTTTTTACTTTTTATTTCTTTTAGTTCAATGTGAGCTCGGATTTTTAAGGAAAGTTTTTGAGTGAAAAAATAAAGTTCAGCATTAAAATATTAACAACAGAGTTAAATAAATTTCATAATTGCCATTATTATGCAATAATTCTTTGATTTGTATAGTTTACGAACAAAAATTAACGAGTTTGAATTCGTGTTAAAATAATTTGATTTAAGATTGATTTATATAAGATTCTTTAATTAAATACGGGACCTCGCGATAAATGCGTCCGATTCCGATTAACGTAACGAAACTATGTGTTTCGTAAATGGGCAATCAAAGAAATAGTTAAATTTAGTTGTTTGTACTCAATCCTAATAAAAACTTCACCCTTCTTCTTCTTGTTTTCTCTCGCTCTCTGTCTGCACATGAAAAAAATCATACCAGCTGATTTTTGCTTTTTGCGTTTCATTCTTGATGAAAATAATCGTTGTTGAGCCCAACGAACAAACATGAAATATGTATCCGAAGACAACCGTTGATTAAAATCACAGAGCCAACTTACTATATATACTATACTATATCGGTACTGAGGAAGATTAAGTCTTCAGCTGCAATATTGGCATCACCTGAGCTGCCTTAAATGAAAGAACGTTCTAGCTGACTGATGGAATTGCCGCAATGTTCATTCTGGAGTTTTTTGATTTCGAAATAAAGTTGGTAACTTTGACTGATAGGGGCCATAACTTTTTGTCGAAAACGTTATTGTACAAAGCAAAAGGTACGCCCAATTTAAAGTTAATAAAGCGAAGTTTATTTAAGTCAGTATTTTTTTGATCAATTTCTTGCACGTAAAAACTTCAGGTGAAACAATTAGTTTATTTGCGATGAAATAATGCAACTTACACTAACAAATTAGAGCAAATGTGGGAGATTTAGTCTTATTAAAAGTAGAGAATAGGAGAAAAAATCAAGCTTCATATAAAGGACCCTATAAAGTAATTAACAGAAAAAGAGTTAATATAATTATAAACAAAGATGGAATTTTAAAAGAAATCTAAAATTACATGAGAAGATACAATACAGGGCTTCTGGATCAGGTGGCGCGGTGGCGCAAGCCGATGACGTCACTCCGGTCCAGCGCCATCTAGTGGGGGCTTTTTTTGATAAAAATGTGCAAAGGTGTATGTCTTTGCTTTAAGCTTTTAAAATTGGCAAGTTTGGTGTATGTCTTTGCTTTAAACTTTTAAATTGGCAAGTTTGGGGTATGTCTTTGCTTTAAACTTTTAAATTGGCAAGTTTGGGGTATGTCTTTGCTTTTAGCGTTGATCATGTTCTTATCAGCGTTTGCATGTTTTTTTTCTTAACCCTCGCATTAGTTAGAGCAAGACTCAAATTCTGCTGGTCAACTTGCTTTGTGAAAATATATATATTTATTTGAAATGAAGCAATTTAGGTACGGCGGAGGTTGAAGGGGTTAAAGAAATGTTTATAAATTTAATAAAGTCGGTAAGTACTAGGTGCGTGTATTCGATTTGCATAAATAGTTTAAGAACTGGATGACAACCATTTAAAACATAGGAGTATATAAATATCTATTCGTCAGTTGGGGGACATCGGGGTAACAAGCCCCCGCTTAATAACCATCGGCCAAGTCGCTTATACCCAGCAAATTCTTCACCGCTATATTTTATTTTAAGTAAAGTTAATACACCGCAACCAAGAAGAGTCAAGAAGTTTCTAGAAGCTTCGAGATGCAGAAACGTCGAGAACAATTTAGAAGCCGACTTATGTTATTGTATGCCGATGATGTCACCCATCCCCATCCCGATACGGATTTTAATTTTATTTAATTTCAATTTCAATACTAATTTCAAGGTTAAAGTGATAAGAGCCAAGCTTCATAGTAAGCGCACTCATAACCCGCAAGTTCAAGATAAGGCAGAAGATCAGCATGTTTTTGTGTTACTTCTAAAATAAATAAACAATTTTTGCGGTCAAGTGCAAGGGCAAAAAAAAAAGATAAGAATTTAAGGTTGATATGTCAAAAACTAAGCTAAGCTAACGTAAGCTAATATAAGTCTGCGTTCATAGAAACATACTCTCATAATCGGCTGCTTCTTTGTAACGGTTCTTGCTGTTGTTGTTCTTACTGTTGCTATTGTTGTTCTTACTGCTGTTGTTCTTGTTGTTGTTCTTACTGTTGTTGTTCTTGTTGTTGTTCTTGTTGCTGAGACTATGTTTATTAATAAAAAATATTCAATCTAAAGTTATAAAATACATAGCTAAACTATTCAATTTAAATATTATTATTTATATAAATTGTTCTTCATTATAATAGGAATTTCAAACATAGATGTCCACAATTTATGGCACTAAAATTTTGAGATTTATCATAATTATAGCTAATGTTTTGACCCAAATATTTAATTATTTCCTTTAACGGCTGCAAATTTCCAAAGCTATCGAAATATTCAATTTGATTCTTGTTTTTCCAGTATGCTACCCAATGTGTTCCAGGCCCATTTGAAGTATCTAGATTGATTATTCCACATTCTTTTTTAAGCGGTTTATTTGGAAGAGTGCCACACATAAACACTCTTCTAAAATTTGGAATGTTTTTGGCATATTTTATCAAATCTACATCAGAAAGAGCTCTTTTGGGTAGCTTCATTAAAAATTTTGTTGATAAGGTTTTAAATAAAGTCCAAATCCTTTTTTATACGGTTTTAGAAACATGCCTTTACATATTGCAATAGACTCCATTTTATTGTTATGTCGGTTTGCTTCATTCAATTGCTCTTTTTCAGGTTTAACTGCATTGATTGCTTTTGTAACGCCAGATACTCCACCAGCTAGACCACCAAGTGCACCCAGGGCAGCGAATATAGGTGCGAGTGGAAGAAACCTCCAGATGTAGGTAGAGGTATTACTCGAGGTGTCTTAATCCGAGAGTTTTTTCCCTTAAAAATATTGTTTACAACTGTTCTTGAAATTTCATCGGCATCATCTACATTTTTAGTTTTCTAATTTTTCTTTTTCGCACTTTTTAAGGCATGTCTAAATAAGCGATGTCCATTTACTTGAGGAGATCTCTTAGTTTTACTGTTAACGTTGCCCATACCAAATTTTGTTTTCATTATGTTTTCAATAATGTTTTCAACTTAATTGCGTTAGTGGCAAGCCAAGCGTTTGATTTTTCAGCAAAGCTACTATCACTTGCGTTAACCCTTTGCCAAGCCTTTTCAGCCAAGATTCTATCAGCAGTATGTCTTTTTCCCAAATCTTTGTTTGCGTATACTATATCGTGTTGTCTGCAAGCGGTATCCAAAAGATTAATTCCTTGATAGCTTCTTTAATTTTGTACCAGGCCCACAAAATTGATATCCAGGTAAATGAAATTCAATCGGAAGTTTGTCTATTAAATTATT